>BGPR01004657.1:30180-107501 GCA_013235015.1 Araneus ventricosus | reverse complement strand
CTTTCTCGATACTTGGGTTTACAAAAAAATTCTTATTCTACTTATAAACTCCAAATCAATTTGAAGAAAAATACTTGAGATAAAAAAATAATTGATATTAATATTGCAAATAACTTTCTGAATAGCTTTAAGATCTAATTTTATGAACTAACGTATTTTAAGCTAGTTGCTTTTTATTGCCATTCAAATCAACTTTCCAAATGCTTTTTTGTTCTTAATGCAAAAAAGCTTTAAATTTTTTTGAGAGAAAACGTGGAAGAGATCAAATACAGTGACCAAACTACGAGTTCATCTGACGTGAAACATTTTCTTTTAGCGTTTTATCGTGTCTTTGATTCTCGTAAGTTTCTGCCAAGAAAGCGCTACACAGACTCATCAAAGCACAATTTTGAATTAGTCAACGATGACAGATTATGAGTCATGAATATTGAACATTAGTGCATACGCAGAGAAAATGCATGAAGCCTGTTAACTCGCTTTTTCTTAATGTTATTTAAAAGCTTTGGAAATTCTACGTATTAGCCAACATTAGGCAGATTATGAGTCACGAGTATTGAACATAAGTGCAGAAGCAAACGGGATTAAGCCTGTTAACTTCTTTGCTCCTTTCTGCTTTCATCAAACAGACAGCTTTTTCTCTCCAAAGCTTAAGCCAGTAAATAAACTCATGCAGTAGCAGTATTTGAATCAAATGACTGATTTTTCTAAGAAAATTCCGTTCAGAACGTAATGCTGAATTATCCCTATTGAAATAAAGCTGGCAACATGAGAAAAAATTAACGCTTATGGAACATCTCACAGTCCGAGATAATACTAAACAAATGCAGTTGTTGTAAATCTGCAGGAAACACGCAGAAAACAGTTTGATGTAGTCTTAGACATAACCTGATACTTCTCGAAGTGTGTCACGCCATGCTGAATAGAAGCTCGATTTTAATTAAACTTATAGTCATCCTAGATCACAAACGAGAAAGATGCATTATAACCGAAGAAAGATTCTGTTTACTCAACGTCGGCATTTTTTATTTATCAGGTCAATTTGTTTATCGCAGTCACAACTGAAGGCATTATTTGATTTTCTTTAAATTTGCATGAAGTTCCTTGAAATCATAAAAACGACTTTTTGTCTAAGATTCCCCCTTCAACGTGGTGACAGCTTTAATGGTTTTCAAAGTTTGATGAGCCAAACGCTAGATTAGTCCTCTCAGTTAAAACATACGGAGTCGCTTTGAGCAATACGTAAAAGATATTTGCTAAGAAATAAAGCAAATGATTTTGTTCAATTTGAAATCAAATAAATCAATCATCTTAACAACACTGTTCTGTAAAGTGCTCTATGTAAGTAAAAATCGATCAAACTCGTCACCTGCAGCCCCAGCCAGTGTTCCTCCTCTTTGCCGTGGAACATTTCTCTGCAGGTTTCTGGAGTGCAGGTGGCGGGAATTGCTGACGAGCGCCTGAAACTTACCTCGATGTGGGCGTTTCTCCCCATCTGAAGGTAAGCAATGACAAGTGGAAACCGTTCCTTACAAACAGAGACAGGAAAATAAAAATTATAAAGAATTGAAAAAGATTAAATAAAGGATAATTCTGGGACAATAATGTCATAGACTTGATAGAAGATAAAAATGCCTGGATTTTCACTCCTTTCCTTTGGGCGACATCAAAAAAGAGGGTGAGATGTCCGCCTATAAGCAATGCGAGCTTCTTTCCCTCGTGTCGGGGCTTGCGTAGTTTGAGAAGTCATTTTTCAAGAATCAGTCGTTCTGACGAGAGACGACCAGTAATTTAGATTTTCCCTTATGACCAGAAGCCATGGACGCATTGGTCATATTGCATTCAAAAGAAAGGAAATTCGTGCACTTATTTTTAAGGACCAAAAGTTCGTAACGTCTCTACAGGTCGAACATTAATTACATTATGGTTAATATTAACAAATTAATTCGAAAGTGTTTTATTGCATTATTTCAATTATTGGATAAATTCATGCCACAGAGGGAATATTATTTGACTATTAAGTCATTCCCTTGACAGAAAATTTATCTATTTTAGAACTCCGATAGCGAGTGGCACTTTGAAAAAGTTCGCCATTCGAGTTCCCTTTCATTTTTTTCATTTTATTTGTTTAATCTTACTGTGTTATAATTTTTATTGAAGAATGAGTTTTATTGTTTGCTTGTATCTTAATTGGTTAGTTGATTATGCACAATATTGTTAATGCAATAACTGGATGCTGCTGATTAGCGCACAAAAGGTATATTGTTTTTGATATTGTTTACTTCTTCTGGTTCTTCTCTAATTTCTTTATTGTATAATTAAATTATCTTTCTTTTGAATTTTATTGGAAGTTGCTGCAGTTTTGCTCCATTCTATTTAATGCAAAGTTTAATTTTTAATATTTCTTGTTAAATTATTTCACTCGTACTTATTCTCATCAAGTCGCAACTTAATAGGTTATACAAAAACCCATACGATTATAAAAGGATTAATTAAGTCAAAACACGAATTACGAAAAATGAGTTCAGCCTATCCCAACGCAACTCGAACATCAATTCAACTGCAAATGCAGCTCAACCCCAGGACCAGGCAAAGAGAAGGGCTGGTTTATCTTCCATTTTTCTAAAAAGCCGAGAAGTGGGAATGAAAACAGGAATTGAAGTCTCTATCAATTTAGCGACGCCAAAACTGGAAGCGTGATTATACGCATCTTAAATATTATTTATGGAAATATTTGAAAAGACCATTACTTGCGATTTATTCAAAAGATAAAGTAATTGATATTTAGTTTGAGTGCAGCGAAACTTGACTACTTCGAAGCTCACAGGATACCATAAAAACTCAATTTATCCAAAAACTCGAACTCAGATTTGGTTCTAAAAATGAGTTCTGCAAGAAAAAAACCATTTTTAAGCTGAAAAAGGCAGAAGAATTCATTTTTGATCTTTAACAGTTTTAACAAATAATGCGCAAAGAAAAAATAAAGGTATCCAATTAGAATAAACATGATGGCAATAATTTAAATTAAAAAATTAAATTATTTCGTAAATAATTTAGCACGTTATTGTAATAAATGAACGGTATGCAGAACTTTGAATACAATAACTGTAGCAATAATACTTCAAAATAAGCAATACAATTCACTTCTAATGTTTGAAAGCATTTTAAAAATTTAGGAAATTTTACTTCTTCTTTGAATGAACACATTGCCATGTAAAATAAAAACAGACACGGATGGTACATGGGCTCGGACGCATTTATACAACAAGAATCAAATCAGAAATGGAAAATACTTTTCTTAATAAGAAATAAGAAAGGGTACATCAAACCCCTTCAATGAATTTCGCATTTTTAAGCGCAGAGTTTCAACTACGTCGCCTCTCCCTCGGCTCTTCAGCGAAGACTCCATGAGCCAGGATTCTGTTTCGCCGCTCCTGCGTCAGCCCGCTTTGTCCCCTTTTTTAACCGAAAAGAAATCCATCTTACCAGAAAGGGGGAATTTCTTCCCATCTTCCGATCCGCTGCCCCTTCTTCTAGATTTCCTCTTAGGATTTACCATAGGTTTCCGTCTGAGATTCGAGAAAGACGTGATTGAATCGCTCCTGTTGATTTCGGAAATGGCCTCTTGGAAGAGCCCAGCGACAGCGTGAGCATGCGCGCCGGGTGCCGCTAGCAATATGACCGGCGCACAGTGGAGTATTCGTCGCAAAATCCTGGTCAAAAATATTCTTCATCCTTTTAAAAGTTAAAATCATTGCTGTTGACTTTTGCTTTATATTATATTAATAAATGCACTTAAATAAACTCATAAACACAGAAAAGAATGTTTTTTTTTTAAATAAATATAAAATACAAAGTTTACTTAACTCTTCACTGCTTATAAGAGGAAAGTAAATGTTGATAGATTTGTTTTACTTATACGTAACATTTAAATAAATAGGCTAATGTTATATTATTTATAAAATTTTAGTTATTGATATAAACATATTTTATATTTGTATAATGCCTATTTACATTTAGAGTTTTCCAAATTTGAGGCATTACAATATGATAACGGTTTTGATGTTATTCCTTAGATGTCTGTTCTTCGTTTTCATCATTCTCATTTTGATGTTTATTAGAAGGACCGCCCTCAGACGCTTCTTGAAGAGGTTGTAGTGTTTCACTAATACAAAGTATCTCACTTGGTCTTTGTCAAGCCCAGATCATAAATGAATCACTGCTGAAAAGAAACATATTCAGAACATCTATATTGAAAACTTCTGTATTGAAATTTCTGAAGTAGTTCAAACGGTACAACCTACCCAGATAGCACGTACGTTTGTAGCAAATTTGATTTTGACTCGATATTACCTTGTCATGGCAAATTTGGCGCGTCAAGCTTGAAGCGACCTTGTGGCAAACTAACAATGCAGAATCGCCACCCTCGCTTGCAAAACGAGTTTGCCACAAGTTCGCCGTGACAACTAGTGCCACCCCTCCTTGCAATGTAAGCTTGCTGTAAGTTTGCAAGAAAAAAAAGCTTGATGCAAATATGATAGCACAAAGAAGAGATAATTATCTTTGTCTCTGTTTTAGAAAAACATCCGATTTTTAATAGTATCTCCTAGACAGTTCTTCTTTTTATTAATTCAGTAAATCAATGATAATTTGTGAAAAAATTAAATTTTTTATAAAAAAATTTTGAAGCATTTTCTATCTTTTTACTAAAACTCGCACTTTAAAGAAAGCTTCATCGCTTTTTTTCTGAATGTTGAAATTTTAACGTTTATAAAGAAAATTAAACCGAAAAAAAGTCACTATTTGTTGAAAAATAATAGCTTAAACTTTGTCCCATTTTAAACCATTACTTTTGAACTCTAATTTCATAATTTATTCTACTAGCAAAACTTAGTTATAAGCGAAAATCGCTCTCTCTTTGATTTCAAATCATGTTCTCAACATAAAATTTAAAAAAATTAATGAAATCAAGAGAAAAAAAAAAAGAGTTTAAAATAAATCGTATGCGCGATCTATTAGCAAAATCTATCTTCTCCCTTCGGAGGTTATCTGGCCGAGTGGTTAAAGCGTCCGCTTTGGAAGCGGTAGGGCGCGAGTTCCAATCCGAGGTTTTTTTCGTACTCTGTTTGCAATGTGGCAAGCTTGCTGCAAGTTTGTCGCGTGGTGACTTCGTCGCTTCTGCAAACTTGTTCCAAGCTTGCACTCTTATCGTGTCAACCTTGCTGCAAGCTTGCAGATTTGCAGTGCAAGTTTGTTTCAAACTAAAATTGCTATCTGGGTAAAGTATTTGTTTCTGGCATTGGTAGCTTCTTGAGACAGCTGGCTAATATGTATTTCTCCACTTGCTGAATTACAGTGACCCTAATTATTAAAACTTTGTGCATTGTCGGAGTCATGGGGTGCAATTACAAAGGTCCATGTAGATCTTGTTTCATCAGTATATACTTAGAACTCTTTTCATAAATGTGATACCCATTTATTATAGCTTCCAATATCACTATCAACTTTTAATTACTTCTACATTTACTACTTTGATTCGTGAAGCAATCTAAAAAGAATTCTAGATCTGAAAAAATCTCATTATTTGATGTTCGAAAGCATTGCTTCGGATTGTCAAGAAGCAGTCCCAGTTCTCCTTTGAACTTTTTTAGGATGTTCTTTTTAATGCCTCCTCCAATTCTTTTCTCTTCTTCATTTTCGCCTGTCACTTATGCATTGGCATACTGTATAATAAGAGAAATTCTGACTTAAAGAATTGTATGCGTGCATGTAAAGTTGAGAGGCAAAATTTCGAAGTAATTTGGTTTCCTAGAAATCTCTTATGTAATTTATTAAAGTCTTATGATGAAAGTCCACAGATGTTGCACCTAATTATAGATGTTGTCCCTATTGCAGCACTGCAGGCTGTTCCATCGCCCATTGTCAGTAGCACAGAGTATTTAATCTTTCACGCTCTAATTTCAGTTGGTACTTCTGTAATGTACTAAATTTCTTCGTTTGTAATATCTGACATTTCATGTTTAAAGTGCACGCATATTGGTCTAGTAATTTAGCAGTACGGTAATCATAAAAGGAAATACCGACCAGATTAGTCGTGCGGAGCGCACTGCAGGACTGGCCTCCACGACAATTAACACTGGCACTGTATACGAACTCCCCTGTCATACGCCGACAACTTCCCCATTACAGGGTTACAACCAACCCACATCGGAGATAGACCCTAAGAAGTAGTAAACTCACTTTGTCAAAAAATGTCATAATAAAGACATGAAAAAAAATGTATTTTATAAAAAAATTACATAAAACAATGGCGCAAATATACGCAAGATTTTATCTTTGAAATTGGTCCTTAGTATTATAAATATTATGTCCATACTTTAAAATGGGCCCGGCAAAGCCCGGTACACCTTTAAAAGGCTTTCACAATGTATAAATTAGAGTTAAAAAGACATAAGAATGAACTTTTTTTAACTTTTGAAATTTTTTATTATGTGAAAAATAAATATATTCGAATGAATATATAATTTAAAACACAGGTCTTACCTTTATTTAACATGTAAAAATTATTTAACTTTAAATCATCAGTTTATATAGCCACAAAAAAAAAATATATTTAAACGTTTCAGTAAAGTTGAAATGTGATAAAAACTACGTTCACTAATGAAGAAATCTGTTTTTCAACTGAGGCTGGGAGCTAAAGGATATGACTCATGTTCCTGAAATGAACGTCAATCGACGCACCAATTAGTCAGCTATTATAAAATACCATTTTTACAATTGTTGAGTATATTTCAAATTCTGGACTTTTGCCAGGATATTGGTACAAATACTCCACTGTGCGGCGAGAAGTTCTGTAGGAATGTGGGTATTTCACCCATGCGAAAGTGGAAGGCTGAGAGTAAAATTGTTTCCTCATTTTTTTTTCAAGGAAGCTTATTTATTCAACCGAGAGAATTTCCATTGGATCAAGGTTTCGTTGACTTTTCGCACTCCTGACCTTCGTTAAGGAAATAAAGAAGAATGTCGCCACCCTATTTTTGTTCGTAAATATTTTTATGTTTGGTTATTGTAAAAGTAGAAAAATATGGAGTTTTTAAATTTTTCGTTTTTAAATTGCTATTCAACTCGTTCTATTAAATGATTTAATTCATGACGTCTTTCTTAATATCCTAGTTGAAAACAATTTCTCGCTCCATTGCCATTGGGATATAGATTAATACGGCTGGCAAAAGTCGCGCGAAAATGAACTATATAAGAGTTGAATATCCTCATCCTCGTGAATACCTTCTTGTGATGCATTTAAATATATGAGCAACTATAAAAGTGATTTTTAAAATGAAAGAACTGACTCTAAATACTTAAATTTTTAAATAAGAATATATTAAAATAAGAATTAATTTATATAATAATATATTTAAATAAGAATTATATTTAAATCTTGCTTTTCAAATACTATCCAATTTTTATTCTACTGTAAAATGTATGTGTGATTTTTATGTTCTCGAAAATGATCAAGAAATATTATATATGGGAGAGTTGGGGTAAATTAAAACGCGGGAACATTAATACGGTTTATAAATGTTGATGATTGGAATGACTCAAGATGTTCACATCCCCTCATATATCTGCCACTGTAACTCTTAGCACACGATATATATTTCGGCCATGTTCAGTCAAAAGTTAATTTACAAATGAATCAAACCGCTAATCTTCTTGTCTAAGTGAATTTTAGTCTAAGTACGTGTTGTGAGATTTCTTGAATTACGTTTTCCTGCCAGGGACTCTAATCCAGAGGTAGTAAAAAACAATTATTTTTCTGAACTATATGAAGTTTTGAGGTTTCTTGGCGTTGGTTTTGCGTGACAACTTGTTTTAAATGTAAAAGTCTCTTTGGGCACATTGATACAATTGACTCTGGGGCACATTGATACGCATCATCTGTGAGCTTTACAGTCAACATCAATGCACGCATCAGCAGCTACTTTGCAAAATCGTCTTCAGAAAAACATGAAAAAACATAAAAATGAACTTTCTAAGAGAAACATACAATTAAGTATTTTTTAAACAATGAAAACGGTTTAAATTTCATTGCAAAAATGAAAAGTATTGTTGAAAATTAAGTTCAAAATAATTTTTTACGAATTTATTAAAATTGGAAAAAATATTGTACAGAAACTTAATGAATATCATCGAAAAAATAATTTTTTGCATTTTCAGATGGTGTGAAATTTATTTTCGTGCTATATCATTTTCGTAAGTCATCAGGGAAGAACACGATTGTTTCCCTTAATTTTTAATTAATTAAAATTTCGAGAAACGGCTTCGAGGCGCACATTCCCACCCTCCAAAGTATTTTTACGCACACACACACATTCTCCTTTATACTTGTAGAGATAATTATTTTCTGGGGCATTATTGTTTAATTTTTCCAGTCTCATTAAAAATGTTGATTTGTATTGAAATAAAAGTTTGTTACTTTTTTAAACTTTGAAATCCTGATTTGGAATACTAAGTCTACTGAAAAAAACAAATTTTGCTTTGATCGCATACATATTAATCAGCATTATTTTCGATATTGTCGTGTATATCAATGTACCCCTAGTATGGGGCAGATTGATACAAATCCATTTTTAGGAAAAAAGTGCAATAAGTATTTTATTACGTCATTTATGACCAACACTCGACTGAAATCCTAGATTAGATAAACAAATGTATACACGCTAAATTCAATTGAGCGTTTTCTGGACTCCAAAATGGAGCGAATGAAAAAATACTTCTTTTCGATCTTTTAGTACAGAAAACCGCACCTTAAAACACTTTTATCGCCGAAAACCAATTCCCACTTCCTGTCCGCTTCAAGCGCGAGGTTGTGTTCCTCATCGCTCCGTTAAAAAATCTATTTTTCAAGCAATAACTCATCAACCGCCGGCTCAAATTAAAAAATTTTTGTGTGTACCTGTGCCCACGTGTTTGGTCTACAACTCCATCACCAATTTTGGGATTTAATTTCAAAACTTCCGGTTATTTCAAGAACACAAATGGATATTTTCTGGATGTTTTTGCCCCATCTTGAGATGTCTGGCTAACTCCAGCGGAGTTGGCCAGGGTAAGTGCCTCCATTCTGTTCCTATTCTCTCGTATATACTGTGCAGAGTATTTTGATATTTTTTGCTTGTCGGTACCTATTTTAGTTATTTAAATATGATTTTTTGAAAATTGTTCTTGTTAGCTAGCCAAGCATCCAATTTCCTTTCTACCTTTCTGTTTGCAACCCTATAACTTTTCTTCATTTATTTATTTTTGCAAAATTCTTTAAATTTATAAATCTATTATCTTTCCTCTCTCCTCTCCATATCTTTTTTTTGACTGTATCCTTAAAACTTAAAAAGTTATTAAAACTTTTGCATCTTAACATTAACGAAAATTCGCTCTTTTTTCATTAAAATTTATTTACACTACCTTTGCTAATTTTTGTTAATTAATCATTCAATTAAAAACAAAAATTGTTTTTTCTCCACCATCAATTAGGCGATTATCTTCATTTCCCCCTCTTTTTCAAACGTCTAATAATTATTAATCTATTTTTTATGAATTTTTTTAAAATTCAATCTAATGAAGCCCCTTTCCACTTTCCGTTGTAAACATTGAGCTTGGGAGGGGAGATAGTTAATGCTGGCATTAGCTGTTTTCTAATGTTAATTATTTATGTTTTTAATTACTCATTTGCTCATGTACTAATTATCTTGTGAGGTGGAATCTTTCATTTTCTTGTTATTTAAATTTTTCTGTTTCTTCCGGTTTTTGTCTTTTCCCGTTACCTAATTTCCTTCTTATTGTTTCATAGTGTTTGCTCTTTCAATTTTTTCAACTATATTAAATACTCTATCAAAATCCTCCATTTTTAAAAACAGTCAGCCATTTTGTGCACGCCAAGTTGTTGTCTGGGCCAGACGTGGAGGCGCCATTTTACATCTAAACACAGCACTTGCTCTCTCTTAGGATTGGCTAATAAATCTCAAACTTAAAATAGACTATTGCCACAAGGAACTAGAAATAAGCTGTTGCCAACTTGTCATTCTTATGCTTCAAAATTAATACAGTTTTAGTTTCTTAAAATCAACCTCATCTCATCATCATCAACATCTATATTAAAATTAAATCAATTATCTGGCTTCCTCTAAATTCCCTCCCCCTCTGGTCTGATGGACCATAGCGCGTGCACATGTGGTTTTCTTTTCTAACTAAGTTTAATTACACTCTCCAATACCATATTTAGCTTTAATTAACTCTATTTGCTTATTGCGCTAAATTGGTGTACCTTCCCATTTCCAAAAGTGTCTTGTCCCTTATTTATACTTTTAATTATAATTACTCTTCTAATTCACTCCGGCTAATTATTTTTCATTCACAGGTTCCTCTTTAGGTTTGCCAACTTTCTGCTTTTTCTTTTTCTAATTTTGTCTTTTTCTTCCCCCTCTTTCTTCCACTTCCCATTTCACTTCTTTTCACTCTCAATCACAATATAATTTCCCCATTGGACCCAAAATAGGTCAAGGGCTCAATGGGACTATTGTTAATATCTGTAATTTTTTTCATAATTTTTCATTTATAATTAACCAAGTTATAAGCCTTTTAATAATTTTTCCCCCCCCCAAAATTAATCAAGTTTTTTTCCTATGTGTTTTTAACATAGGAATTACTTTAGCATATAACTCTTTTCCTTTTTCCCCTAGGGTTACCAATTTTGGTATAGACCTGGTACTCGTCTATCTCCTCCCCCTCAAAAATTTTCACCCCCCCTCCTCTCTTCCTTCCCCCCTTTTTTCTCCATTTTCAACTCTTTTTCCCAAATTCCACCTCCCTCCAAACTCTTCTGTTTTTTATTAATACTACGTCTTTTTGAAAAATTTAAAATTTAAAATTAAATGTTTTTTTTTTTTTTTTTTTTTTTTTTTTTTCTGCATGGTGCGCGCGGGGATGGGGGCGGCGGAGGTAACTGCCCTGGCTTGCTCTAGTTAGTATCGCTCTGCAGTTCACAGATTAACTATTATTCCCAATAAAAATTTTGGTCTTACAGCAACTATGCCAAGAAGAAAATTCAATAAAAGTGAACATTATAACAGTGGGAGGAATTCTCAAAACATACATGATAAAAAGTATAATTCTCTCTCTAATTCGTCAAATTCAGTTATGACAACACAACCAATGTCTCAACAACAAGGCCTTTTGCTGGCTCCACAGTACCATTTAAACCATGTTCAAAATGGCTGCTCACAAAGTTCCACTAGGAAATCATTTCCACCTTTGGACACGAAAATTATAAATTCGATTGGGAAGCTGGAGAAAGCAGCCTTAAACAAGAGGAAGAAAATAATAGAACATTTGGAAAAATCTCCTGAAAGTGCGAAGGATTTTTTTATAGTAACGAAGTCATCAAAAATTATTAATTTCCTTCCCTCAACACAAAAAGATGGACTCTCAACAATAATGAAAGCTTCAGGGGAGGAAACATCAACCGTCCAAACAAAAAGTGATTTTTCACCTTGCCCTAAGGTTCTGCCATCACCTAATAAATCAAGGACACCATCGCCAATCCTTGATGTTAATTTGACAACACTGAACTCTTTCAGTTCCACCCCAATTAACACTAGTATCCCACATCTGGAGAGCACACTTCCATTACTTTCACCAGATACATCAGACATTGAAGGGGCTCTTAAGGATATGAGCCCATTACAAATGCAAGATCTCGAGGAAGAGGAAGATCTTGAAATTTTGTATTCAAGACTTAAGAACAATTCGAAATGCATCTCCCAAGACCTCGCCACAGAGGAAGAAGATCCTAATTCCTTTCACGCTTTAGCGGAAGGGATAAGAGAGGCCCTTTCCATCTCGAATCCAGATATCAATAAAGCACTTTCTTTGCTAGACACACTTCAAGCCAATTACCTCGTTGCAGAAATAACAAAGGTAACACCAGTACGAGTGAAACAACGCTCTCAACAAATCACTAAAAGTCCTTTCAAAATGAATCAACCACCTTTTTCATCCGACCATCAAGCTACAACTGGAATTCATATTTTACCTCCACCCAACTCATCCAACTACACAGACAATACTCCACCTGAACCTTCACCAAATCCAACAATCCTACTTTATCCAACTACTAACTTAACATCCAATCTCTCAGAGATGTTAAACGAAGCTCTTTCACCAAGGGACTTTAATCCAACCAACATAAAGCCATTGAGAGGTAATGGTCTAGCAATTTCGTTCCAGACATCATCACAAATAAAACAATTTCAATCGAAATTGGAAGAGAACAATAACCTGAAATCATCAATATCAACAAAACTTCCAACAAAGAGATCTCCCAGCTTCATTCTCTACAATGTTCCAAATCCAACAAAGGAGGCGGCAATCCAGGAAGCATTAAAGATTCAACTCAATCTGACAAATCAGTTGAATCTAAGATTCAAATTCAAGGGCAACTCCACTGAAACAACGAACTGGGTGTTTGAAGCAACAACACCAATGCTCAATATAATTCAACGGGTTCAGAAGATCCGGATTGGATGGTCAATGTTAAAAATTTCGGAATTCTTCCATTTTAAAAAATGTAACTATTGTCAGGCCTTTGGCCATACAACCAAAGACTGCCATCGTCAAATTCCCTCTTGCAGTAAATGCGCAGATCATCACTTAATTTCAGACTGCCAGTCTCAGTCATTTTGTTGTATAAACTGCCTGGAGTCAAACATCTTTACAGGTTCAGAGTATCCGACATTCCATTCTGCAAAAGACCGTTCCTGCCCATTTTTCCAGGATGCTATAAATAAATATCGAGCAACAAGAGACTATACTTAATGTATGGGCTCAATGAGGCACACAAAAGTGAAATTATATCCATATTTATTCATTGTTTTATTCATCATAACTTCAGCCAAATCAAAATGTTTTTTTTATGTATAAACAATAATTGTTAAATTTAATTCAAGGGGCTATCCTTCAATTAAGGAAAGTCCAACAAAACTGTTCAACCAGATTACATAGGCCTCTTCTTTAACTTTAAATTTAAGAGCCAACAAGTAGCCTAAGTTTATTTTAACAATTTGAATCAAATTAATTCACATGGGGTACCCGTTTGTTAAAAATTATTACCGTAGTTAATTTTCCAAGTTTTGTATTTCAATTTCGATTAATCATACTGGGTTAACCATGTTATTTTTCTGTCAATACTATTTTTTCCTACAAATGCTTTACTATACCATTTTAAAAGTAAAACATCAGTCATCAAAAGCAAATAATTTCTATTCGTCATTTAATCAAACAAATACTTCTTGTTTTCCTAATTCTTAGAACGGGTTTCAAATTTGTTGGAAACCTGCATCTAGCAACAGCTTGTAAATCGTCTGTGAATATTTGTCTTATAATTGTATTTTAATTTTTTCTATATTGTAATCATTCTTGTTATATTCAATAAAGTTGCTCGGGGGGCGGTTTTCCGGTGCGGGGCCTCGTTTGCCACGTGGGGGTGGGGGTTGATCTCTTTTCCTACGGGCGGCCAACCAAACTGCGAAAAGAGATTGCGAGATCTCAAAAGCGGGGCCGCCCTGTAGAGTCAATGTCCGTCAAAGAGCAGATAACGGAATCGGAATTCTCCTTTCTAGTTCGATCGTTTAAGGAGCGTTTTCTAAATACTGTTTCTGACTCGAGGGGGAGTCCGAAAAATCATTGGTTAATATCATCACGTGACCTTTCCTTATCTCTGTTTCTACACAGACCCGATAAGACTTGGTGACATTTTGTTTTTTTTAGCCAGCGTCCTTCATACCTCATATCAGTGGAAGCATTTTGGAGCAAAAAAGATTATTAAATCTTTTTAATTAACAGTAACATCGATCCGGAAGGTGGATAGAAGCTTTATGAAAGTGAGTTACATTTTCAAATTCTAAAATTGCCCTTTAACGCATTTCATATTTCAGATATTTTTCATATGACACCGTTTCACGCGAAATCCTTTTGTATCGACTGTGTGCAAAGATTATTAGTAGCTTAACTTCACAATATTTTTTGTGAATTCGTCATTATTTTAATATTTTTCTACTGGAAATTAATAATGAGTCTGATTTTCTAATATGGCAATAACCCCACGTTACGCGAATTTTTTTTGCATCGATCGTGTTTAAAAATTGTATTAATTAAACAGATATTAAAGTAAATCAATACTGTTTATTAATTTTTCATTATTGTAATATTTTGGACATTGTTTAATAATTATAAAGTATCTGCAGTTTTTATAAACATTTTTCTTGATTTATGTGTTTATTTTGCTTGAATAATATGTGTACTCATCAGAATTAATTTCCATTAATAAATTTTTGAACATCTTGGGGAGAAAAAAATTGCAAATTTTAATTTGCCTGTCCACAGAGTGCTTGTGTTTTGGGAGGCTATTTTAATGTAAGTTTGGTTAATAAATTATATCTATTGCTTATAATATAATTAACATTATATTTATGCATATTCTGCAAAAACTTTGTTAAATGACCTAATTCCATTCTGAACATATGATCCTTGACATATAACATATCCCTGACATATGTTATACTTGAATACAAATTTGAAAATTCCCGAGACATTAAAAATAATAATAGACATCTTTATCCTAAATACATTGTTTTATGACACTTTATTTTTAGAAAATTATTTATCATTAAAGATTATCCATTAGAAAGTTAAGGAAGAAATTTTAAAAAATGAAAATTAATTTCATCCCCTGTCATATTAATCACACTTATTTTTATTTTTAATTTAATGTGTATGTAAATTTGGTTTCAGCTGTGAATGCATGTTGATGATCCCCGAAGATCAGCAAAGCTATATCAGGTCCATGAGCTTGTACACCCTAAAGAAATCCAAAGTCAATAGAAGATTCAAACAAGATCCTTTTTGGAAAGTCCCAGGTCGAGAACCCTGATACCAGTGATGCACCGGGTATGCATGTTTTAAATGTGTTTTGAAGTGCAACTTTGGGAGAAAAAGGATTGCAAAATCTAATTTGTCTGTCCACAAAATGCTTGTGTTTTGTCAGACTAATCTAATGAAAATTTAATTATCTAACTTATATCTAATACATATAATATAATTAACATTATATCTATGCACATTCTGCAAAAACTTTGTTAAATGACCTAATTCCCTTTTGAACATATCCTTGACACATATATTATACTTGAATGCAAATTTTAAAATTCCTGAGACAAATAATAAGAGATATCTTCATCCTAGATCCTACATTGTTTTATGCCACTTTATTTTTTAGAAAATTATTTATCATTGTAGATTATCCATTAGAAAGTTCAGGAAGAAATTTATAATAATAAAAATCATCTTTATCCAATGTATTAATCACACTAATTTTTATTTATATCACTTATTATATTTTTATATATACATTTTTAGAATGTTAGTGAGAATTTCTTAATCAATCTGGGTTTCTTCTTATAGATTTACTTTCCATTAAGAATATTAAAATTTTAAAAAAATTTAAATGTTTTGTCTCTTATTGATGTACCAATTAATTAACTTATCAGGTCATTTATAAGCATAAAACTAGTTATTATTATTATTAATTGTGCATTGGGAAGAGTGTTTTTAGTTTCAATTTTCCACTATTAGAATATTGGGGGGGGGGGAATAGATTATTTGGGTACAATTAGCTTTTTCCATTTCTCTCGCATCTTCAACTTCCCTATAAGAATGTACTTTAGATGTTGAACTCGGTGCTGTAGGGTAAATATCTTTATATATTTTAAGAAATTTGATTTTTTTTTTATTATTGATTTTAGGCTATGCTATTTAATCGCCACTGACATCTATAAAATGCATGGTTGACTTGTTTCAAATGCCAAAAAGTTGTTACAGATAGATTCTCTGAAGTAGTAGATAGTGTTAGATTGCAAAAATTGCATCGACATCTTTTTTCGGTTTTGTCAATATTTTTAATTAATTTAATTCTTCGCCACTAAAATTTCTTTCTTCTCTTGTGGCATCTTTGACAATTTTTGAATTTCAAACGATAATTTTAGCCGTTTCTTTAATTATCTAAATTTTTCTTAATTATTTACTTTGTTTTCGATTTAAATATTATTTGTCTTAACTTTTATTGTTGTTTCCATTAAGGTTTCAACTTTATTAATTTTTTAATTCAAATTTTGCAACGGGATTATTTCTTCGCCATCTTGTTTTCGCGTAAGAATTTGGCGTAATCAGGTTCTGGGCGTCTGTATCTGGAATCGTTTTCCGTTACAATTTGAACTTTTTTTGTGATGGGCTGAGCGAGTGGTTGGTGTTGTTCCAGCTGCGGGCCCCAGGGCCGGTTGGGCCTCTGGGGTCTTGCCTCTGTTTTAATTTTTCCGTTAATAATTTTTGTATTTTTGAATCTGAAGCTGAAGATATTTTTTGTTCTTGGATGGTATTCCTTGAAGGAAACAGTATGAGAAACCTCAGTGATGAATAATCTAAAAGTGAAATAAAGTTTTTTCTACAGCACTATTCCAAAACAATCTGTGAATTAAAATGCTGTGAGTGAAAGAAAGCAGTGCTTGCATTTTCATTTTTTAAAAAAACTCTGCTACATGGTGGCATGAACGCTGGTCTTCATCAGTGTTACAGAGTTATAAATGATTATCACCTTTTACAAGATCTGCAATATGTGTAATACCTTCACCATTGTTCTTCATCGTAATAATGTGTACTACTAATTATGGAGATTATGATCATCTTTTAAGCTGCAATTTCTGCTGGACGTCTTTTTCCCATATTCAGCTTTTCCGATTTTTGAATAAGTGATACAAGTCAAAAAATGGTTGATGAAAATGCGAAAGTGTGCAAGTAACATACTTCAAATATCATTGTGGTGCGAATACAAGTCAAATTCACTTGTAAAATAGTGTTCATCAATTCAATATTTTTGCTATGTGGTACAGAATAATGATCATTACATCTCTATCGAGTTTAGGTTGTTGTTTTTTTACTTTGTGTTCTAAAGTATAATTCTTAGGCCTGCTGTGCTAATGTGTAGCTACAATTTTCATTTTTTGTTGTGTTTAATAAATGTTCATTCCTGTGCATCAATTTTTATGCATATATCTAATTTTTGTGGCAGTTAATAATTTCAATATTAATAATTGTTAAATAAAAAATTATTTAAAATTTTTAAAACCTGTTTTCTCTTTAATTGATATAGCGCAATGTACTACCACTATATGCAAATTGACTTCTAATAGTAGCTAGGTTTTTCAGGTCTGAAAAGGTAGGTGGTATATGAGTATTGCTAGAATAGCTAATCATTGAGTTATATTTTTTTTAGTACCCAAAATTGATTTGATAATTGATATTCATATATATATATATATATATATATTAAATAAATTTAAATTTTAATATTGAGTACCTACTTTGCTTTAATATTTATAGTAATCCTAGCTACACCATCCAATAGATAGTAAGACTGAATAAATAAAATTGATTTTTTTTCATTGTAGATTAGTAATGAATTTGCTTTAGAAAGTTATATAATGCATAACTTCTTTACTAAATATGATGGTTTATTTCATAGAAATATAACTGTGTTTGTGTGAACTAATTAAAAATTATCATATGTTTAGGAAAATCCAGCTATTAGTGACATCCATCTATTTAATATAGCTGCAAATGCTTTGCGACTTATACTAAGAAAATTGCACAATTTTTTATGAATATTTTTATTTCTCTCATTCATAAAGAGTTAACTTTTGCTTTAGTTTAAAATGTCGCAAGCCATTACTTGGTTACTAACTGAAGATTCTTACTGTAACTTTTATATAACAGATATTTTTAATTACATTTGGAAAGTTACTAATTGAGGTCATACTTCATAGTTTAATTGCTATGCCTTTGCTTTTGTCTAAGGTTAACAGAGGTCCTATGATATACTTCAAAACAAAAAGTTAAATATTGTTTAAAAATTTGCAAATATGTGTGCGAAACAAATGGATGTGTGCCTCATCTTAAAAATAACCAATCATAATAGAATTGTGTGGGGAGTACATGACAAGACCTAATTACATAATTTGTTCAAAAGGTTCATTAAAACCCCCTTTTTCACTGTTCTGTATATAAGAATAATTAAGCCACTAGTTTGTAAAAGACATTTACAGAAAATTTTTAACTTTAAATGTTTATATGGAAACCAGTGGGAAATCCAGAATTTGGGTCGGGGGGGGGGGCTGAGGTATAAAAATTTTTGTATCGTTGTGACGAATGTCAAATCTTATGGCTTATGTAAACCAAAACCAAACACTAACTTTACAGACTTTACTCACCTAACAATAAGAATCTTAAAGAACACTACAATACTTTCGATAATTTAACAAAAAACACAATGAAATAAACTAGCAAAAACATGCTCTGACCATGTCAATGCTGCAAATATGAGTGGAATGACTACAAAAGTGAGAAAACTTTCGAGCCTGTCAAAAACCAGGAAGAAATGTTTTCACTTTCTTTAAAGGGAGATTAAGAAAAAACAGCTGTAGTGATTTTAGATAAAATAAAAAATTCTGGTCTAGCTCTGGGGAGGGGGGACTACAGCCCGATAGCCACCCCCCTGGATTCGCCACTAATGGAAACAAAAACCAATTGTTTAAAAAAAATCTGTGTCAGCTGTGCCCTTCACTATATTGCAGAAATTTTTCTCTTATTAAATAATTTATTTTGCAGGTTTCGGGAGATTAAAGGCTTCATTAGGCAATCAAGGAAAACTAAAACCATTTTATTAAATTATTTATTTAGAAGTTTATTTGTGAAAAATATCTTGTAATATTTCAGTTCAGAATTGCATTTATTATATATTGCATTGCAACAAAAATAAATGTATAAAAAGCAGTGAGATTTAGTCTTTTATTTGTGATATATGTTTACTAGTGTGTGTTTACTAATCAGGAATGATTGCATATGAAAACTCATAGGTTTAAAAATAGTTATATTTAATTGTAATTGTAAGTGAGAATTTTATGTGTGATATTTTTATATGAATTTTACCAAAATATAACTGTAGATATTTTATACAGAAGCATCAGTTTTATTTGTAAATAATTGAAGATTTTGCTTTTGAAAAGAGTCTAAAATGCACATTTGATGCACATATAACATTTTAGAATTCACATATTAGAAAAACAAATAATGAGCTTTTATTATTGGAAAATTTGTTTTTGCATGAGTATAGCAGAAAGAAATTTATACAGGAAATGGCTATCTTTTATAATATATTTGATTACCAAGTGAGTTTTTTTTGGGCGGGGAGTAACTTTTATGTGTTTATTTGTGATTTTAGAAGTCAGTTTTTTATGTGTGCAATGTATTTCAATAAATTCAGACACTTTGTTAATTTTAAGTATAAAATTTACAGATAAATATGTGTAATATTTTTATGAATGTCAAAACTTTTGCTTGGGGTATGTAATCAAGAGAGTTTTAAGTAACGTCTTTTTCACTTAGTTATGTTTTACCTGTATTTAAAACTGCCTTACACCAATAACATTTATACACTCTAGTTGGTTACAATTTACTTCCATGTAAATATAGTATAATTTTAAATTTAATTGTAACACATTTAAGTATATTCTTTCTCTTCAAATTTATTTTAAGCTTTTAACCCATGTGCAGTTCTGATTATCTCATTTGGGTACTTATTATAATTAGTTTTTATTCTGTAATTTATCATCAGTTCGATTCTTTTTCAGTAAGCATTTTTCAGATTTTTCATCTTGGTTGTTATTGTAGGAAGTGTAATACTTGGTTGTACTACAGTGAATTTATGTAAAAATGTATTTTTATGTTGTAATAAAAGTATAAAAATACTGTGCTGAATTTTTTCAAAATTCTGAATGTTTAACTGATGTATTAAGGACATTTTCTCTTTCATTTATGTTTTTTTTTCTTATCAAGATATTATTACAGAGGGGCGACTGAACCGGGATATCAGGGAATTTTATCGACCTGGAAAAGTCAAGGAAATTCGTAAAAACATCTAAAAATGAGGGAAAATTAATAGTTATTTGTTACTTGAGTTATTATCTATAAATTAGTATCTTATGTGCAGTATTATTTGTAATAATAAATGGAATAAAAAAACTTATATTCATTTATAAAAGCATAAGTTTTTGATTAGAGCAATTAATTTCTTACGATTTGTTAAAGAATAAAGATTTGAAGTAATATTTTGGTAGTTTCTATTGTTTAAATCTTTGCAAAAATATATATTATTAGGTACGTATAATTAGACTATTTTTATATTTATGCTCCAACATGTTATTCTGGTACTCATGCAAAGAGCACTAATTAGTTATTGAAGTTTTGAGCAAAGATCATAATAACCTTTACTGTTATTATAATTTAACTTGTGTTGCAAAGAGTAGTTTTAATGTTTCTTAGAATTCTTATGCAGTTTTAGAATCAAAGTATTTTGTTAAAATTTCCAGTATTCTTTTACATATAAAAAATGTAATATACTGCTTCAATAGATTTTTTAGGATATTCATTCCATTTTTTAAAAATTAAATTTCATAAAAGTATTTTTTTTTCATTTTAAATAACTGGTAAAAGTGTTTTTAATGTATATTGTACACATACAGTGATTTATGAGTTGGGAGAAAGCCAGGAAACTAATATAATTAGTAGCCTTTAATCGGGGAAATTTTATCACAGTTTCTGTAGCCACCTCCCTTGTATTATATATTTTAAGCTCACTCGGTCTGTCAAGACTATACTAGTCAGTGCAAACTCAAAAGCCTTATAATTAATATTTTCTAAAAATTATAATTTGTAAAAGAATAAGTAAAAATTC
This sequence comes from Araneus ventricosus, assembly GCA_013235015.1. NCBI lineage: Eukaryota > Metazoa > Arthropoda > Arachnida > Araneae > Araneidae > Araneus > Araneus ventricosus. Next base: position 86,614 of record BGPR01004657.1, on the reverse strand, counting down.
ATGCAAATAACTGGTGTGTTGTGTGCTTTAGATGTTCTTAAAGGATAAATGGAAAATAAAGCTGCAATATTAGAGAATATGGTGAAAAATATGTATTTAGAGAAATGCAGATTTAGAGAATGCAGTTAAATCTTTAAAAAAAACAGATATTAGTTAAGTTTAATGATTTTGTGAAAATTACTAAATAACTGCAAATTGAACTGAAGACAAAATGCAAATTCTTAAAAAAATCTACAGGATATTTAAAGAAAAAAAAAATTTTTTTTGCATATTTTATTAAATTAAATTGAAGAAAAAATGCAGTTTTTTTCTGTATTCAAAAAAATCTGCAGAATATTTAGAGGAAAATATAATAAGAAATTTTTTTGCAGATTACATTGAAGAAAAAATGCCGATTTTTTGCTGTCTTACAAAAATCTGCAGAATATTTAGAGAAAAATATAATAAAAAATTTTATGCCGATTAAATTGAAAAAAATGCAGATTTCTTCTGTCTTCAAAAAATCTGAAGAATATTTAAGAGAAAAATATAAGAAGAAAATTTTCTGCAGATTAAATTGAAGAAAAACTGCAGATTTTTTTCTGTCTTCAAAAAATCTGCAGAAATCTTTTAAGAAAACTTCAAAAAAATTTTTTTCTGCAGATTTTTTTAGCTGGGTTATTAAAAAATTATTTATTATAAACCGTGCTATATAGTTTACAATTTTTTCCATTATAGAAACTGTTGTACTGTACAAAATAATGCTGGTATTAAAAGAAGCACCCCTCAATTGTTTCTTACTAGTTTTTAAAATAGCAGAAGTGATGAAACTAGGGTAAAAGACCGTTTATGTTGGTTAAAAAGATTTACAAGGATAAAATAATAAGCGGCATTTTACTACCTCAAGGGGCATATTTATTCATAATGCTCTTTATAAGGTACTAAATCACTGGTCTCAATATTGCTTTAAAAAATTTTCTTTTTTAAACGTCCAGAAATGTTGAATAATTAATTAATCGATATTAAAAGCATTTAAAAAAAGCGGTTTTTTTAAATGCTCTGAATAAGTTTGCAAACTGATCAAAAAGGAGCGAAATCAATAAAAACATTTCCAGAAAAGAGCGTTTTTCTTTTTCAACGCTCTGAATAAAGTTACAAATTAATCAAAAAGGATCGAAATGAGTAATGAAAACATTTCCGAAAAAAGAGCGTTTTTTCTTAAACGCTTTCTTTCACATTCAAAATTAATCAACAAAGAGCAAAATCATTGCTTAAAATATTGCTCAAAAAGGAGCATTTCTTTTAACACGCTCCTTTTAATATTAAAAACTAATGGAAAAGGAGCGAAATCGTTCAATACAAAAAGGAGCGAAATTCGCTCGTTTGGTTTAAGCGTGTAAATATAGTGTATTAGTTCTAATCATTACCGTTGATAAAATTATTTTTTAGCTTTCCAAAAAAAGTGTATCAATTTCCCCGCATTCCCCTTTATATAAATGAAAGAAATCGATTAGTAATATTATAATTTTGACAATGGAAAACTTTTTTAAGTATCTGGGCCTCTAAACAGACTATTATAGAAAGTTTCTTGTTACTCCGATATTTTATATATTTAATCTAATTAAAATTTATGAAACTTTTTAGAAATTCAATAATTGTGCATTTTTTGTGTTTTTCTATTTTTAAATTTCAGAATAAGTTATGTGACAACACATTATCCTATTTAGTCTTTCAACTTACACCGAAACACTCATAGAAAGAAACAGACTCAGAGAGAACTTTACCTTTCAGAAGTAGGATCAGGCGGAGAAATTGGGAAAAAGCAGTAATTGGGAACGGCGACAACAGAGCGAACTGGTGAGGCCCTGGCGAACTGAAAAGCATATACTTTATTTAAGGTATTTTAATTATACAAGAAAGAAAATACAGAAGAACCAGAAGAAGTTAACCATAGTAATAACAATATACCTTTCTGTTTAGTGCAAATTTTAATTTTTAATATCTCTTGTTAAATTATTCACTTGTACTTTAGTTAAAACGCTCTAGAGGAAGAAGAAAAACAATTTTCTACTTTTGTCAATGTTATTTGGTAACGTTTATTACCTTTGATTACAACCGTGTTCAGAAAAGCGAAATCAAAATTTCTTAAGTTTCATTTTTCGTTCTATACGATTATATGCATGCTGGGTTGCTAATTTATTTATTTCTTGTATCTGCAGGATATAAACATTACGAGGAAACTTCATTTTTCGTTTTTTTTTTTGGGGATTGCAGTCAAGGAACAGGTTAGCTTTCTTAAGTACCCCTGACAATTTTTAATGCGGGATCATTGGGAACAGGCTTCTAATGTGACAAGAGCCTGTATTTTTGTATATTTATTATATAATTTATTATTTGATAGAAAAAATTAAAATCTAGAAACGGATTGAGTTCTGTCCTGTCAGTAAATTTCACGGTTTTATGTCAAAGTAACAACTGACATTTTAAAACAATTTACCATTTGATCAGCATACATATTACTTTTTACATATGAAAGTTCTTTACTAATAATGATATGAAGCCTTTTGACTTCAAATATGGAATAAAATAAGAAACTGATGACGAAAAAGAAGTAAACGTGATATTGATGGAGGAATTTTTAGATGAAGATTTTAGCTCTTTTCAACAAGAAACAGAGGCTGAGGAAATGGAGGAAGTATTGAAAAATCAGCCATGGATGATTTTTCAATAAATATGATTGTTCTGATCAGTATCGTTGGAGGTGCCAGAATGGCGACACATTTTTCGTACGTCTGCTGGGTTAAAGAAATAGACGGTGGTGAATATGATATGATAGGTTTGAGAGCCACCAATTTGGCAAAAACAAAATTTGATTCGGTGGTGAATGACTAGTTTGCCATTTCCGATAGTCAAATAAAAACTATATTCTTTGAAATGGATTGCCGGAAAGAATTATTCGGTTTACAGGAAATGCAAATGTCAAAGAAAAATTAATAGAATAGTGAATAGAACGTTCGATTTCAAATGGAAAATCTACTTTCTACTAATTAATTGGATTTTTTTTTTTACTAACTTTTGTGGGTATTAGGGCTTTTGAAAACCTTTATGTAAACCCTCTCATAGTAGATCCGTTATAGTTAGAAAAACCATAATTTGTTTGGTTGAAATCCAAACACGTTGAGGGGGGGAGGCAAAGTATAGTATAAAATTCTGAAAGCTGCCTGCCAACGACCCCCTTTCATAACACTAACACAGAGTTTGTGGAAGTGAAAAAAAAAATTTAATACGTCAGAATGCAAAGAATATACAATTTTTATTAATGTCTGTTAATTCAAAATTATAGCAATGAAAAACAAAAACAAAACACGCAAAACTTTTAATTTTGATTTTTTTTTTTTTTTAGTTTGAACTGGTGCAGGTCTACTTTTTCATTAACAATGGATGTAAACAATGAATTTTTTTCATTGGCGGAATGGTGTTGCCTTTTCTGAAAAAGCTCTTTATTATAACTAAAGTTTTCTCTCCGCATTCACTGGCATAAGTGCAGACATTTTGTTCCGGACATTAGTCCGGATGTGAGCTTGAAATCCGGAGGTATGGTAATCCTAGTCATAGTACCACTGTCTATACAGTTCCCCAATTATAATTCCTCTTTTTCTGATAGGCTTTCAATTTTGACTGAAAACCCGTTTCCTTTCCTTCTGACTGATTCTTTCACCGTTTAAAAACAAATAAATCGTTCTTATATACTCGCGTCACTTTCAGAGTCAACAGATAATTGTTCTTGATGGCTCTGGAGTGCAATCTAATAAAATTTTGAAATATTTAGCTTTTTTATTTATATATATTATTGACTTTCTAACTTTTTTATTCAAAGCAAAAATCAGTTCGTCTTGTATTCTATGAGATAAATAGGAACACAACGCTGATTTCACATAACGATCTAAATATTGTTTCATGATTAGGTGAAATCTTGCAAGTATTTCTATGAAATCTAAGAAATTACCGTTGTGTGGTTTATATAAAGAGTCGCTACTTCCCTTAAATGCCAAATTATGCTCTGATAAATATAAAATTGAAGCCAGTATTCGTTCATAAACACATTTAAATAGTGTGTTTCGGTTTTAGTTATTTTTTCATGTTCTCTGTCATAGTGTTACAATGTTTGAATTTTTTTTTGAAAATAGTAACAATTTATATATAGCTTGTAAATTATCTTTCATGAATCTGTAATCGCGACCATGGATGAAACTCAATCATTAAGTAAACACAAAGAAGAAGTATTTGAGAGTAACCATCCCATCTTCGTTCTTGATGTTCCTCATACTTTAATTTTTTTAAATAATTTCAGAAACACTTCTGCTATTTTTAGCAATCGGAAAACAGTACATTATGTCACACAATTTTGGATGAAAGTTGTTCTAAATTTATCAATTATAATTTCAAACCAATTACTAGGATCATTGATATCGACATTTCGTTTTCAATTCTTTGTTGATCCTGTTGAAGCTGCGATCATTTGACTAATTCATCTTGTTCGTTATTCGATGCCGACAAAAAAATATCCATCGTCTATAGGTTTCCATCATAAGGAAGCATAATCATGTTTCCTTTTTTTCAGTTTTCTTATAATGGCTTTCCTCTTCATTAAAACGAAAGCTGTCTTTATGATGAATAGGATTGTTTCCTCGAATGTCATACGGCGTAATTTGATTTTTCAATAACTGCTAATTATATGATGTTTCGACAATTTGTTGCACATTTTCTGTTTTTAAAAATTTTGCAAGGGAGTTCCTCCTGCTTTCAGCAATTTTCTTTCTTTTTCCATGTTTTTGTTAAATTTATCGATCCACACATTTATTGTCTTCCATCATCTCTGTCTCTAGTCATATTCCGAAATTGTCCAAAAATAATATTTAAAAAATTAAGATCAATTTTTTAGTAGTATGATACAACAAACAAAAATGAAATATATTAATTAGTAATTTTCCTTAATATATTGTGTTAAATATTTGTCTTCCCTTTAAATACGAATATTTTTTATTTATTTCCCCACTAAACGTACGATGTACTATCATCCGTTAGAACGCAAGCATAATGCAACACATTGTTTTCATTTTTCTTACTCTGTTTTGACTATGTAGTGAGATTCAAAGCCCCCAACCTTGCCTTTGATTGGTCGACGTGAAATATGCACATATCGCGTGATTATATTCAAAAAAATATTCGTATTAAAATAAAAAATTAGAAGGCATTTTTAATTTGCAAAATCAGTCAGCTGCGCGGGGTCTAGTGCGGTCGCACCTCCCTCCGGCCGGCTCTGCGACTGGTAGTATAATGAATTTTATTTTATTCTTTATGCATCAATTTTTTTCAAAGTCTGTAGATAAAGTTGTCTAAGGTATTAATTAAATTGGGATATAAAACATAACTTCCTTGAGGGAATAAATATCAAATTAGGCACAACGGATTCAAATGAAATTAAACAGAACCAGAGTATTCCCGTCGAGCAAGCCGGTAGCCAAGGAGGGTTAATAAACGAAGGCATCAATTTTACTATCAGCAATAATACAAAAACTAGCAATCTATCAGCAATGAAAATTTCCGGTGAGCGTCTGTATGCCTTCACTAGCAGTCTATTCTTAAAGGGCGAACAGTTAAATGCTTTTTCCCACAAATGTCATCATTCTAGCAACTGATATTTTTGTTTTGTCTGTGAACCTATTATAAACTCGAGTTTCAGGCGAATTCGTACTCATGCGAAATATTTTATTTTCTTTAAATAAAAACGAAAATACACTAGAGAAGAGTTCACGGCGCCTTACCTCTCCTCGGATGCTGACGTCAGGAAGGAGAGCCGAGCTTTCTTCTCTCGGGGAAGTAGAATATGGACGAGTATCGCCATCTGTTGGCGACTTTAAGAAACTCGCCGACGAATTCCCGTCAACCGAAGCGCATGAGTTGGAGTGGATGAAGGGGGGTGGGGTATGCGAAGAGAGCAATCAGTGATCGCTACATGGGTTCGTCGGGAGAGTATCGAAGGAGAAGCAAACGTAGCTTCTATAGTGCAACGAAAAAGCAATTTCTGATCTTGTCTCCTCCCATTCGAAGCGCGAAGCAAACGCTGCGGGGGGAATCGCATTTCAAAGCGGAGTCGTTTGAAGGCAGCATAGTCGGAGAGATGAAGGAAATGTAATGTAAATATGGAGCGATGTAAAATATCATAAAGTAAATATGTAAAAGTAAAATGGAATACTTGGCTAATCTACGGTAATCAGTGGCTTATCGAGGGAAATTGACATCGAAGTTGTAGCATTTCCTTGTGATATGTGAAGACTGGTGAATTTTTCGGAAAATTAGTACTGCAGAAAGATGTTTATATATTTTCATGCATTTAATTATTTGCACACGCATTCTCAATTTATTTTCCACATTTTGGTAAATATTGATTGGGGCCGTCCATAAATGATGTCACACCTTTTTCAATATTTTTTACCTCTTTTGTCACAAAGTGTCACACTTCACCATACCCCCCAACTTGTCACATGTCACGCTATATTACATAAACATATACTTGCAGTTCAGAAAGAAAGCACTACTTTATAGATCATATTTCCAATTTTATTTTTAAACTTTATGTTTTTTAATGACATTTGTGAGCATAATAATGATTATATGTGTACTTATTTTGTATGAAATAAGATTAAGGTTTACAACAAAAAATCTAATCAATATACAATTGTAATAAAATATTAATATAAAAGAGCAATTGAAAACAGTAGTATTTTGTAATTTGAAATGAAATTTGATATATTTTGCTATAAATCTTATCTTTACTTTATGAACACAAAATTAAACAGATTGAATTAAAAAAAGCCTGAATAAGATCAACCTGTTTGTACCACTGCCAGTTCTACCACTCACCCAGGTGGGGCGACGTATCTTTTGTTGGTCATTTCAAGGGTGTGACAGGGGGAGGTTTTCTACTTAATGGTGAAGACTTTCTGCTGCTACTATATTCTCAGAACCTACCCTGAATGCCTTTTTCGAAAAATAAGGAATATAAGTGAAAAAAATCACATGAAAGTTGTTTTAGTCCCAATTAAAAAAATACCCTCAAATTCTGAAAATTTCAAAATGACTTCAAAATTTAAGCAGCTGATTTTAAATGCTTTTATTTTAACCAAAATGTGTGATATCACACTTTTTGTTACCGCCTCTCTCCCCCTTGTCACAAACTGTCACAATTTCACGAATCCCCTCCCCCTTCCAAGCGTGACATCATTTATATACAGCCCCATTGATAAAACGGAGTTATGGAATATTTAGCTGCAAAGGCTATCATCCCCGCATCACATAAAGTTCTAATTAATAAATGTCAAAAAATTTAGATTTTGAAGGAAAATATTAGAGTTTTGTTTATTTTCAAAGATTTTGTTGGTAAATATAAATATAACTAGAAAATCTGTGCCCATCTAAGACGGGCTTTCAGCTTGCCAATAATATCTCAGATTTGATTGTGTGATGTTGTTAAATTTTGAATATCAATATCGATTAATCATTACTGAGATACTAGTAATTAATACACCAGTCATTCACTTAGCAAACTTTGCATCAAGCATTAAAACAATTATAACATTAAAATTTCAATTTAATCATACCATTAAAATCTCAATTTTTTCCTTTGACTTTCCTAGTACTAATATGCGTTGTGTCTTTATTTACTTCAAAAATATAACCAAGGTTCTAAGAATTTAAAAATTCTACCAGATTCATGAATACAACATAGTGATTTTCAGCAATGCATAAATAATTTGACATACACATGATTTGAGTTTTTAAGGCTAACGTTTATTTAAGCAATTAGATCATAAATAATTTTCAAACAATACTTTCATGAAATCTCTAGACTATAGCTGACAACACAATGCTAAGATGAATTGTGAAGTTATGAGGGGGCCTCACCTCGATAGACACATATCAATAAAATTAAGAACATCTCAATCAAAACTCCAATACGCAACAATACATATAACACTCTCAACACAATAATTTACTAAATCAATTCAATTAATTAAAATCCACTTCAACATTTACTAACATTAAACAGAAAAAACATTCAGAACAAGAATCTGGAAATTCATTAGCATTTTGCAATCTTATCTTAGAATTCTCTCACTTAAATGTTTACACAAATGAATACCCTAAATCTTTAGCAAAAAAATATCTTTATCATATCCCTTTTTAATTTAAAATTTAATTTTTAAAGCACCTAGGAAAAGCGATGACTTTTAAAGTCAATCTATCAATTAAGACCTTTTTAATGTATACAGCAATTAAAACATTGCAATTAAACCAAGATCTCAAAGCTTTACAATTGAACATTTAAATCCAACTACTGATAAAATTCAGATAATCAATGTACTACACTTAATCTTTAAACCAAGATATCAAAGCGTTACAATTAATCATATAAATCCAACTATTGATTAAATTCAGATGTCAAAGTATTACAAATCATTCTTATAAATCCAACTACTAATTAAATTCGGATGTCAAAGTATTACAAATTATTCTCAAAAATCCAACTACTGATTAACTGGAATTTCCAAGAAAATTTCATTATTTTCAAATTTTTAACACCATGATAATTAAGTTCAAAACCCTGGTCCTAAGAAAGAAACATTTTTAAATTTTAAGGTTAATTCCACATAAGTATTTTCAGCAAAGTAATACTACTTATCCCAATTTTTAAAAGAAAAAAAAATTGAATTTAGCAAATAATAACGAATCACGAAAGTTATCCCTTACTAAAACTTGAGCACATAAAAAAAATATCACAAAATTGTACTTATCCATTTGGCTGGGGTTTGGAACTGGGCAACATGTTGGAACAGTGTTGTTTGCAGCCGGATATTCAGGCACTTTTCCTTCTAGTCAAGTTCTTGTCTCTTTTATTTCTTTACAAAGAACAACACAGCCGGTGAGTTTCGCTGAGCCCATGTCGAGGCACTGGGCGTCACCCGTTCACTTAACGCTCATCATGTACATTCTCAACGCCAGAAAAAAAACTGCCAAGCAACCATACGATTCGCTGAAACTTGGCCCGAATGTCAAAGTGGCCCAAATCCAGTCCAGCCGTCATGCACGCACCAGCACGGTCAGAGCGTTGAATTAGAAAAACATGAAAAAACTGTGCATCCCAAGCTGTCAAGCGTCGTCTTCGCCAGAGATTTTTACCGCGCTCAATTTTTTCTAAGGTTGCTACATGATCGCAACTAAAGAGAAGCCTTTCGCCCCTTTTTTCATTAGCATAATTTTGCCGCTTCTTCGCTGCTAATTTTCAAATCTCGGCTCCAGGGTTCTTTCTCACCCTCTCCGTCTATAACTCCCTGACTGTCTCTCTCTAATCCCAATTCTCTCCTCCCCTAAAATCCCAAAAATATTCTCTTATAAACAAAAGCTTGTCGACTCGAGATCGCAAAAGAGAAATCTATGCTCCGAGCCTTTTTTCTCAAACCACAATTAATTTTTTTACAATAACCCTTTTTAAAATTTTCGCCAATCTTACCCTAAACTATAGACTTTTTGTCGCCAAACAAAAACTAACTTAGTAGCCACACCCTCACAGAAAAGCACGTCCCAAGTGGTCAAGGCTGGTCAACCTCTCCCTACGAAAGACACCGGCCACCAATCCGGGTTCGACTCCTGACCCCAACATTTTAACATAACCTCCCCTTTTTACACCAGGTCAATTTATTGAAATTTATTTTTCTTGCATGTCATGGGAAGGAGTTCCCTATTGTGCGGACCTCAGGAAGCTCGCTCTAGGGGGTCGCCAACTCCCAGCGCTTAATGGCTCTCTAGGAAAATCAAACCCCAGCAAACGACAATTTTCACATGGGTCTTTGGCTCGAATTTCCAATTAGTGGAGCCTTTAAATTGGTGAAAGCAGGACTCATGTGGACATATGCTGGACATTTTTGCAGCTGAGAATTTCTTATCTTGTGGGAAAGGAATTTTTTGGGTTAGAACCATATGTTTAGCGCAATGCTTACCAGAAAATTCCCACGTGCGAGTGGAAAGAAATGGGGGTGGGAACAAATTTACAATCAGAAGGTACTCGCGATCTCATCCGAAACTTGTGCAAATCTCTTGAATGTGTAATCCATGTGCAAATTTATTGTACATATGCCATTACTCCAGGAACATACTTAAATTTCAATGTGCTGTATTGCTGTGTCCATAAACATATTCCAAAACGTTAAACTCTAACGCACAAAACACAACAATATATATCAATAACAAAAGACTGTTGCCATATCGTAGAACATAACTAAAACAAAACAGAATAACTAAAAATGCAAATTACAAAAGGCTCTAGCACAAAATCTTAATAGAAGTTCGAAGATCTAATCGGGTTCGAAGTAGTAGATCCGAATCTAAAATGATACAGTTCTCACTGCACCACAAAGAATTTAGTTTGTATTACGTATAATTAAAACAACATTCACATGACTTTTCCTCTTTTTACTTATATTTCAGGTTAGTGTTAGTGTTGGACGAAACCTTAATTTTCTGTTCTTCACATTTGCATAATGTTCGTTTTATCCGCTTTTAGTGAAGAAGAGGATTTGAACCTTGGTTTGTTATGAAGTCATTCCAAAGACGGGAATGTTTAGTTCTTGCACAAGTGTATATATAGCAGAATTGGAGTGATGTCTTATGCTTATTGTGATTATTATTATTACGATGATGGATTATCATGATATGTTTTCTTTATGAACTCGAGTTGAGTTCATTCATCAGTTTTAAGATGTTTTTAATAAAATTAGTCTTCTCAAAATTGTGGATCCTTGTTATATCATCGTAAGAACTGCTGCCACACTCTGCACTACCATCAGTTAGTTTTTTCATTTTAGAGTTTAGTGTTAGTTATCATATTTAATCCGTTTTTAAAATTGATTTTTCCTACTGTATTTGTCATAATTTTTGTTGCTTATTATATTATTTTCGTTGTTAATTAAAATAAATTTTGTTAAATAGGAAACAAAGAATATTATCAAGTACTTTTTGATATTTTATTAGTTGTATTCAATTTTTTATTTGCAGGATTTATTTTGTATTACGTATAATTAAAACAATATTTACATGAATTTTCCCTTTTTTTAGTGATATTTTGGATTAGTATTAGTCTTATTAATTTCTGCCGAATTTTAAGGTATTTTATTTAAAACATGTGAAGTAATTTTTTCTGTAGTGTGTATTTATTGCATATTTAGAGCAATATCCTTTACTTGGTCTTTATTTAATTGTTTATTGTATTTCAGAGTGTATCACTGATTGGTCTGAAAATTTAGAAAATTCTTAAATTTGTCTTATAAAATTTCCACATGGTGACACCAATACTAATAACTATTGTGAATCCTTTCATAAACAATTAAAATGAGTTTATTTTGAACGTATATATAATAGGCGAATAGATGAGCTAATTTCAACTCTTTTGAGGATAGAAAAGATCGATTTTTGACATATGATAGTAATGTTGTGAATAACGTTTCAGCACATTCAAAGCTCACTAAAACTGTTAAAGAAAAGCTTGACAGGGGAGCAAATATTAAGGATATGGATGTTGTTGAATATGACGGTAATTGGGCAGTTAAATCTCAATCTGTATTGGGAAAGGTGTATAGGAAAAGTTGCAGATGCTTGTGGTTTAAATGGATAATTGCTACTTTAAATTTGCTAATATTGATTGTGCATCACTATGTAGCCATTTGTATGACTGCTCTTGCGAAGAGAACAGTAACCTGTGTAAACATATTCATAATGTGTATAAACTGTATTATGAAATTAAAACGCATGTTACCGATGATTTTACTGAAGTTGATAGTGAGGAAAATAGTTCAGGAATTTCTTCTGAAATTTTAAGTGTAATTATATTATCTAATACTGAGAGTTGCAGATCAAAGATGACAGAGTGCAAAACGTTATGTTCTGAGATATTAGAATTGACAGAAATTCCTAGGATTAAAAAAGTCATGCTGAATAATACCGTTAGTTGTTTAAGTACCTTAGTATCCAATATGCGTGGAGTTTTAAATCTAAATAATAATCTTGTTTCTATTGCACTTCAATTATATGTTGCTCCTAATGAGAAAATTATCCCTCTGGTTAAGTTTTATAGAACTTCTCAAAGAAAAAAAGTAAAGGTTCTTTTTCCAAAAATAGCAGTAGGAGGCAATTATTAAGTGAAGAATTTTTTGATGAAGCTGAAAGTGCTGTTGAGCAAGAGTCAGGTATAAAATCTTTTTTCTGTTGAAACCTTTGAAGGTGCTGGTTTAAATGTATTTAAAAAATTTAATAAAATTAGCATAAAAAATCCTACTGCTACGATGTTAACTATTAATGATATTAATATTTCATTTTATATGCTGAAATCTTTAAATCCATATATTACTGCAGAAGAAGAGGAATATCTGACGTGAAGTGAAGGAATACTGAAGAGGAATATCCGTCAATTTTCAGAAAGGGTTGGCTTTACGATTCAATTATTGATGCATGGAACTTCATAAAAACTAGGAAATTCAAAAACCTCAAAGCTGTAGAATCTTTTATCTCTAATTTAATTTTTAATCAAACAAATATACTGGAGTTTTCTTGGATCAATAAATAGCAAATTTTGATTTTCTAATTATTCCTGTAAATTTAAAATCTCTGCATTGGACTTTAATTATAGCTAATATCAAAAGTAAAATCTTTGAATATTTTGACCCACTTGGTTATAAATCAGATAGGGATACCGCAACTTTAATATGGAAATGGTGCATGATATTAAATAATTTGCTGAATTCAGATAGCCATTAGCAGATTGTATTTCCACCAAATTCAAAACAAATAGATACTTTTAATTGTGGTGTTTACATTAGTTCCTATGTGTATTGAAAATTCAACGGGTTATCTCTGACTCAGGATTTGAATGTAGATGCATTTAGAGCAATTATATTTAAAGAAATCTCTTCAGGTTTGAACTTTTAAAAACAGTTTTTTTGTATATGTTCATATTTTCAACAAGATTAGTTCCAAATAACAAATTTCCTTTATTGTTAATTTTAAAAATTTGTTTTAATTGTTTTGTATTGTATTTGCATTGTTTTTTGAATTGAAAATGTAGATTTGTATAATTATTTTTGTTTTTGAATATAGGAACAAGATTCCCAATGGTTGGGTTTAAGTGATCGCCCAGTATTTTCTGGCTTTCTCCTTAAGCTTTTAACTTTTAGGAAGTTCCTTTATTAATAGCTTCAGCTTCTTTGAGGACCAAAAGCAAATTAATATCGATGTCACATTGAAGTGAGAATGGAGAACTCTGTGTTTGGTTAGTATGTACAATTTCTGGACATTGTCACAAATGCTTTTGTATAAACTCGTAAAGGGAAAAAAGTGGGAAAGAACTTACATTGCCATTTGTATTAATAAAAATGGAATTTTGTTTTTGTATTTTAATAAAGGAAAAAAATTATTGTAATTCTGTTACTTAGGAGTATGAAAATCTTTCCATTTAAGTGTAAGCCAAAACGTACTGCAAGATTTCATCGAAAATAGGGAACAAAATTCATTTTAAATAACCATGACTTGCAAGTGTTGAAATTTCTGTTATAGGAATGGACAGATAAATAGAGACACGCACCGACCAGGCCTGCACTAAATGGTCTAAGGTTACAGGAATTGAAGTGTAAATTTTTTTCGCTAAGAGATTTCCTACATTTATTAATTTTTCTTACTCTTTAAATAGAAGCTTTTTTTAAAGCCCTTATTTTTTTAATTATATTTTTTCCTAAATGGGGGTTTTGTTTAAATTTTTTAAAATACGATGGACATTTCAATGTGATAAAATCTGCAAAAATGAGGTTATTCTTGCTCTCATCGCTGAGAGACAACAAGGAATTAAGATTCAGCATTAAAAAAACCCATTATACTCACATTTAAGAAAAAAAATCATTCTAATATGTTTCTGAGGTACTTATGTTGCAATTTATGAGCCTTCTAACAACTGCTGTCGTTTCATAAGCTTGACCATCTTTTAAGTTGTTAGAAAATTCTTGTCAGTGCTATTGTGAAAATGTTATTTGTGGGGCGAGAAAATATGCTTTTTAAAAATATGCTTCCCAATATTTGAATTTGATAGTAAGTGAAATATCAGGAATAAAATTTCAAATTATTTGTAAAAAAAATTACTCAAATGAAATATTTTGTTCATGTACAAATTGCTGTTGTTGTTTCATGTCCCCCTTGTCCAAATTCTAGACTAGGTCCATGATACCATGTCGCTCTAACAGTACCACAAGTCCATTTCCCCCCTCACTCCACAGTAGCCTCGCAGAGGCTCCAATGCAGTCAATGACATGAGCACGAGAAGCAGGACAGAAACAAGATGAATAAGTCTTTTCTTTGTCGAAGAATTTCAAGCTACGAAGTCTGGCCAATGCGGTCTGTGCGGATCTTGCAAAATGCTTCTTATATAAATAACCAAGACTGCACTATTTCAAAATACTAATTGGTATCTGACGTATGTTCGGATTCTCGGAAATTCGGTAAAATTCAGTAGAGTATGGACTCTGGGTGCTCTATGAAGGCGCATGGAAAGAGCATGCAACGATTCACATGTTACAGTGGCAAACAAGTTGAGGGTAAAAAGAAGATATCTGAGTTTGTTTCTACTAATTAAAGTGCGATATTCGTACTTAAAGACTAATTCGAATAAGTCGTTTAAGTTAGTAATAAACATTAGTTTTTTTCCTGATTCGTAATTGTTATTTTTCCTTTCGTTTTTCAGTAAAACTTTTCAGAAAATTAAAAAAAAAGATGTTAGGAATTCCGGGGTTCTACTGTATTACAACAAGTATGTGAAATTCATAATAGTAGTTGCTGTAAGAATTTTAATATGAAAAGTAAAGATTCAAAAGACCAAATTCGGTTTCCCAAGCTGAAATCCTCGCAATTAGAATGGCAATTGAAGCAGCTTCTTCCCTTCGTAGACCGATCAAAATTTGGACAGACAGTTTGTCAAGTTTGATGGCCATACTTAATCCTAAATCCCACCATAGTATAGTTCGAGAAATCCAAACTCTTTTGCTCTTTCATACACACATTCACCTGAGATGGCTTAAAGCTCATGTCGGTTATTTAGGCAACGAATGCGCAGACCAACTAGCCAAAGAAGCCATCGCAAAAGGCTACCCTTTCCTTCTACCTAAGCCACTTTCCTACCTGAAAGCCTAGATTAAGTCAGCTACTTTAAGCATCTGGCAAGATAACCGGGATAACGGAGAAACTGGCCGCAGCACACACGATATAGTGCCTAGGGTCTCAAACAAGCCAATAGGATGGAATAGAGAAGAGATAATGTTTGTTACAGGACAAAGGCCTTTCCCCTCATACATTCTTCGCTTCAATCTTTGAACACATGACAACTGCTCGTGCGGAGAAAAAGGTGATCCAATTCACTATGCCACAAAATGTCCGCTTACCCTCTCCTGGCATTTCCAAACTCTAACAGTGTCACTCAAATTACAGTGGTTGAAAAACATTCTCACGAACAACTTCTCAAGAGCCCGACTTCCACTCTTAATGCGTTTCATATGTGATGAGAACAATCTCATTGTAGAGGATGATAATTGTGCACTCATCCACCCAGACTGACACACACTTCCGGCTACTTATGATTTTTCCCCCTATACGTATTTTTTTCTATTTTGTATTGTTTTCTATGTTGTTCTGTCCAGTGCATGTTTCTTTTTCATTTTCATTTGTTCTTGTACCTGTTACTTGTTTTTGTCCCGTCTTAAAAAATAAAATTCACCTCCATCCATCCAAACCGGGGAACTCTAAACACGGGGATGCAGGTGGTGTAATGTAATGTAATGCTGCATTATCCTGAACCAATACTTGCAAAGCCTCTTCCAGAAAGATATGATATTTGCGCTTATCGAACGTTTTGTCTGTAAGTAGGTTTCAATCAGTTAGTCGAGGATGATCCCAGCACGCTTTTTACGGAGAACCACTGTTAGTACGGAGTATATGGATATGCACCATCAGGGTGGTGGTCTGGTCACAAATGTTATTTTTGTAAATTTCTCGCAAGACCGACATTAGGGTGATCTGTAATTATTTGCAAAAATATCTCTCACGTATCGGTCTTTCCGTAATCCTCAGGTACCACATCTGACCTAGAAAGAGTATAAGTATTTAAGAGTACAGAAAAGTATTTCAATCTGTTGTCGATGCGATCTCTGAAACATTCTGCGATTTAGTTGATTGCGCATCAAGTTATCTCTCATGACACATTCTTGACTGTCTTTTCCGTTACCAGCACCTATGTCATACATCAGACGCATACCGACTATATCGATGTTTATAAATTATTCCATTTCCAACATTTAAATACTAATCTTCGGGCAATCCATCGGTTTTAAGCCTAGCCACCTGCATATTGCACTCTATACTAGACTCAGGTTAGATTTGCGAATTCATGTTCTTCGTTGATTATTGTTAGATTCAAAGTGTTCTGTCTCTATGAATGCACCAAATAAGAGGATTGTATTTGATTTCCGACTTTTTGGCTGCTTTTGTCCTTCCAGAAAATTACCAGATTCGGTGTGATCTAACCCCTCCTTAGCATTTTGGTTCCGAATTCTGCGACATTTTGCTTGGTTAAATCAAGACATTTAAAAGGCAAATGATTTTCTATTTCCGTTATAACTTTATTAGAATGAATTCTCTGCATGTTAATGTTTTGTTTCCTTGAACTAAATGAAGCAAGAAGGGTAAACGGGCGGTAGTAGACTGGTGGCAGAAAATTAGCTTTCAGTATGAAATGCTTATTGTTCATTATATTAAGTGAAGAGAAAGATAAAAGAGAATTAGTAGCCTAAGGTCAATGCGCTATCTCGTTATTCGTTAGGACTCATTTTCGCCTGTTCGTTTTGTACGTATGGAAAGGAGTGCAGGTGAATGCTTTAAATTCCATTTCCAGATTGTACAAATTATTGATAAAGTTTTCGTGTGTGGAAGCAGGTTGTTTTGAATTTTGAGAACGTATTGTGAGAAGTGGCGTATGGTTGGGAAAATGGAAGTAGAACAGACCCCGGTCTGTAAATCAGGAGTGGCTCTGGGAACCGGGGAGGGGCAGGGACCCGCTGTCTTGGAAAATTTTTGTATCCTGTTCACGCAACCGCGTATTCAACTAGTAGATAAATAAAGATATGGCCAAAATTTCAGACCAATTTCATTACAATCCCACCCCCGCACAGCAAGCTGTGCCCCCTCCTGTCGGGGAGACACTAGCGCCACTGCTGCTGTAAATATCTGAATTTGGAAAGAATCTAAATACATTTTTGATACATGCAGATAGTCAGAACCAGGTTGCAAACATACCACAGCGAACTCCAAGGCCCCTTATTGAAGTAAAAGAAGTAAAGGATTGACAGTGTATATTGCAAGGGAGTTCGCTGCCGCTATAGGAGTTCAACTATGCAAATGTATCGTAATTCATTGTCAGCCAAAAGAAAATCTTTTGGGGAGAAATGCGTCAGGTTAAGTGCTGCAAAGATTAACGTGAGTGAAGTGCCATGAATTGGAAACAAGTTCATGGCATTCCACCACTGGATATTTTTTTATTTTGTTAATTGACAACTACACAACTGGATTTTTCTAATAGTGACATCCTGTCGCCTGTGCCTGATTGATATTTTTGGAGGGGTTAGAAAAATGCAGAGGGTAATGGGAGGTAAGTAGGAAATAAATTACTACCAACCAGCCTAGGCATACGGAAAACCTGAATGACCCAGCCGTCGCGACAATTCATCGGGCACTGTAGCCCTCGTACAATAGCTCTTATTACGAGCGGCTCATGCGACGACCCCTCAGACAGAGGTACAACCCGTCATCAGTGGGGTATAATTATATATATATATGTACAACCCGGAAGCGAGACTCTGCTTACTTTTACGGCTGGTTCTCGTCCCCATATTTGAGGTGCCCTCTTAAGTGGTACACTGTAAAAAAAATTACTGTAAATTTACAGTAAAAAGTACTGGCAATCAGGGTGCCAGTACTTTTTACTGTAAAATTCAATTTTTACCGTAAAATTTTACAGTAGAAAAAAATTAAAGGGTACTGTAAATTTTACAGTAACATTAACCGATTTACAGTAAATTTTATCACAAATTCTAAGGTAATATGTATTGCTATTTTTACAGGAACTTTTACTACAATTATAGGTTTCTACTGCATATCATACAGCGTTTTTAAGTGTAAATTTTACATTAATATATACTTAACCTCAGTCTACTTTACAGTAACATTTATTGAAACACAGTAACATTTTACTGAAATCCAGTAAAAATTACAGTAACATTTTACTGAAATCCAGTAAATATTACAGTAGCATTTACTGAAACAGGGTGGCTACAGAAACTGTGAAAAAAATTTCCCTGACTAAACTTACATTTCCCTGATTTATGGCTACTAATTATATTAGTTTTCTGGATTTCTCCCTTCTCAGAATTACTGTGTGTGTACAATATATATTATTAAACACTTTTACCAATTATTTAATATGAAAAAAAATCAAATATTTTTATGAAATTTAATTTTTTAAAAATGGAATGAACTTCCTAAAAAAATCTATTAAAACAGTATATTACATTTCTTATATGTAAAAAATACTGGAAATTTCAACAAAATACTTTGCTTCTAAAACTGCTTAAGAATTCTAAGAAACATTAAAACTACTCTTTGCAACACAAGTTAAATTATATTAACAGTACAGGTTATTGTGATTTTTGCTCAAAACTTTAAAACAGTTCAATAACTAATTAGTGCTCTTTGCATGGGTACCAGAATAACATATTGCAGCATAACTATAAAAATAGTATACGTACCCAAATAATAGAAAATTATAAATTTGAATTGAAAAGAAAAATAAATAAATACGTACCCAATATATATTTTAGCAAAGATTTAAACAAGAGTAACTGCCAAAATATTACTTCAAATCTTTATTCTTTAACAAATCATAGATTAATTGCTCCAATCAAAACCTTATGCTTTTATAAATGAATATAAGTTTTTTAAATTCCATTTACTGTTACAAATAATGCTAGATATAAGATACTAATTTATAGATAATAACTCAAGAAACAAATAATTATTAATTTCCCCGATTTTTCCAGATCGATAAAATTCCCTGACTTCCCTCACAGTAAATTTTATAGTAATAAGTAATTTTTAAAAGAGCTTTAGGTTGGGATATTTTTAGCAACAAAATAACAAATCAAAATGTAACAAAAACATTTTATTTTTCTATTTACAAATAGTAATATGACAAAATTAACAATAGTACAAACAAAGCAAATTAAAAAAAACAATGACACAGGTACAAAATACCGTGATAGTTAAAGAAGATATAGTTAAAATATACAATGACACAGTCATAAACATGTACATTCAAGACACAAAAATTGTAAAACTACATCACAATTTGCAGTCTAAATACAATAATAGCAGCACAAGTACAGAAAAATATAGGAATTTTCAATAAAAAATTAGAAACAATTTTTTAACTGTGATAACTATAAATTTTAATATTTGTATTTTCTTATTTAAAATATCTGTTACCAAAGGATCTTGCAAAACACCAATCACTTTACCAGGTGGAGATTTTTTTTAAAAAAAGCTTTTATTCTATTCTGATTATGTTAAAGCTATTTTTCAAAGGCTCTTTTTCCAGGGTAAATAAAAGAGCTATCAATTGAGTATATTAACCCAAATTCAAACTAAAGCTTAAATTTTATACTACAACACTAAAGAATTGAATATCCATAAAAATGGACAAACATTTTAAATAATATTAAACTTTAAGAAGCTGTCAATTTGGCAATATTTTTTCCCACCTAGATGCAATTTTCAGATTATTAAAAAGTGTTATTTTACATGTAAAAGGATATTTTATATGAAAAATCTGTTTGAAAACATTCTTTTTGGAAAGAAATTCATGGAGTGTTTGACTAATGGTAGAAATTTAATATAATTTTAGTATTTATTTTTAATATTAAAATAACACAGACAAAAAGAGATTTTTTAATATCCCATTTTTAAACTTCTGTGGTTATTAAGAAACAAAATCATTGTTATTGTTCTTTGTAATTCCCTTTACCATTTTGTTTATCATTTTATACTGAAGGGAAAAGTTGAAAAAGATTTTTTAATACATTTTATATTAGTTCTATTTGAAATTATAGGACCACTGCTACCACTGTACATTACATTTTACATTAACAATTTTTCAATATAGGCCTTCTTCCCTTTAGTCTGGGTTGTTTCAGATCCTCGGCTAGGAGTAATGCTCACAAACCACCTAGAAATATAATAATGCACAATTTATTAAATTATATTATCTCTACAACAGTTGAGGAATCCAGAAAATTACACAGAAATCAAGCAAACATATTGTGGGTGTACTGTCAAAAGAGACCAAGTCACTTTGTATTACTGTAGGTAAAATACATTTTAAAGTTCGATCATGGGTAAAATCCATATTTTATTCCCATTTTAAGATTAAAAGGCTACAATTAGCTTTGTATATTGACTTGGGCTATTTTTTCCCAAAATGTGATAGAATATCAACACTTGAATACAATGCTGAAATACTAAAAGGCAGAAAAAGAAACAAACCCAGATATTAATTTAAAAAATATGTATGAAAAACTTGCTTTGCTCAATTCTTAAAACTGTAATAAAATTGAGCATTGCAAGAAATTATCAAAGCAACACTTAATTGGCAGATAGAATATGCTTCACTTTTGGAATATTTTATAATAAATTGAAAAAATAACTAGGTTAAAATAGTGATTTTTCCCCATTAATATGTGCAAAAATGTTATACACATACTTCAAAGTCAAAAGTAATAGAAAGTCACTAATGCTTTCAAATCAGCAAAGTAATTTTAGCATTATATTTACTAATAAATTTTTAATAATTATACAATTACAAAATCCAAACAAACATATTATACTTCTTGAAATAATTTAATTAAAAATGCAATAATTTTAAAAATCTTTAATGATTGATAATCATTCAATAATTTAGTTTCGAGAGAGAAAAAACTGATCGACCTTTGAGTACATCCTTTTTTGCAATTGGCCGATTTCTTATATGCATTATGTGATGCTTTCGGTTCAAAAACTGGGGTTATCCAGTTTCAAATCTTTAATATTAATTAAAGATATATTACAGATTATACTTAAACTAACACCTGTCTAACAAATTAAGCTTAAGAAATTTTTAAAACAATGGTGCATGTTAAGCCTATCCCTATGACCACTTTACCCCATCTTACTGAAATTACTATAAAATATTGTCTGTAATTAATTCAGCTTATCTGTTAATGAGGAAGTATTCTTAAGATCTGTATGAAGCTTTCAGCAGAGTCAATTGAATGCAAACTTAATTAAACAAAATGTAGGAGAGAAGTTAAATTAGGTATTCCAACTTCAAACTGCTACATCAACAAACAAAATGGGTGTTTTCTCCAACTAAAGTGCTGCAATTAATATAATTTTAAATGTTAAACTTAATTCTTAACTATTCAAAGCTAAAATAAAAAAAATTACATTCATACCAATATTCATTACAAAGTTATAGAATTTTATTTGATGTATGACACTCACCCCACCTGACCCTAAACTTAGCAATATGTATTTAGAGGTGTAGCTAGATTTAGTAAAACAAAGAGGTATCACAAAATGTATTCTTGTTCCATTTTTAAAATTACAAAATCAACAAATTTTACAGAAAATATAACTTACCACAAACTATTATACAGGGAGTTACAGGCAAGTCTATTTTTAATGCCTCAGCACGAGTAGTAGAAATCTAAAATAAATTATAAGTACAGTCTTTATTTTTGTGTTAAAAATATTGTTTGATGACTGAAAAAGAATTGAGTTCTTAGAAAGTAAAATGTTTTTTTACTTTTACAAAATGCTCAACGAATAAAAACATTTGCTATTATGCACATTATTAATCATATACACATTAAAGGCATTAACAAAAGTTCCTTAATAGGAACTCGCACCATTCTAAGATAGATAAGTAATTTAAATATATAGATTAAAACAATAAATAATTTTAAAAAAAGTTTTAACAATGTAGGGGAAAGTAAAGAAACATGCTAAAATTATTAGCAAAAAGTTACAATATATAATGATGTATAATGGTCATGCCTAGGACATGACCTTCAAAAAGGTCATGTCCTAGGCATGGAGAGCGAAAGTGAAAATACTTCAAATCATTAAAAATGCTTTTGCATTTTATACCATCAACAATAACATTATCACGTTTATGTTCCACAATTAAGTGATAACTTTCAGGTGTTCTGAAATCACCTATGCAATATGGTTTTTGTATGAACATATTTTTTGTTATGTCACAATATCTACAGAAATTTTCTACTATAAAACTTTCAGAAAATCCACCAATAGTATAAGATCCCAAATTATTTTCAATTTTTCAAATTTGTTTTCATTGCTATATAGAAAAAAAATTATCTGCATAATCTTTCAGCGTATTTAACGTTATACTAAATTTTTCACAAGTAAACATTTTTGAAGTGTTCCAGTCTGTAAAATAAACAATAAAAAAATCAAATGGATGCAAGATAGTTACATTTTATGCTTTATTTAAGGCATCATATACACATTAAAGGCATCAACAAAAATTCCTTAATAGGAACTCGCACAATTCTAAGATAGTTGAGTTCTATTCTAGATAGCAATTTAAATATATAGATTAAAACAATAAATAATTTTAAAAAAAGTTTTAACAATGTAGGGGAAAGTAAAGAAACATGCTAAAATTATTAGCAAAAAGTTACAATATTTCTTCTTTCATTTAATAACCAGCATTAAAAATATGAATATCTTTATGGACCAGTTTGAATAAGAACATATAGGGTAGATGCTCCAATTTTGGCCACACTGGATCTGTTTTTCCAATAATTAACCAGAAATTTCAAATTAACTAATAAGAAGCATACCGATACTTTAAACAATCCTTATTTTACTATTTTCACTCTGATTGGTTCATTTTTCTCAAACATGTGACTTGTAAAAAAAATTAAATGCATGATCATGTATTGTGTACTCACAACTGTTAAGGTTTTTGTTAAGGAACAAGGTTTTACCGTTTTTTATCATTAGGCTCTCAGAATTAACTGTTTATTCTAAAAGTGATTACCCTTAGGATTTGTGAGGTAAACTTTCTTTTTATTTTGATTTCATATCAAAATTATTTTTAAGATTAAATGGGTGGTGGCCAAAACTGGTACTTTAAATTTACTATATGTGCCAGTTTTGGCCATGCATGTGGCCAAAAGTGGAACACTACATGTTCCAGTTTCGGCCACACAACTTCATTATTGTATTTTGAGTCATTACATAAATTTAAGAATATCTGGATAAAATAAAACCAACTAATTTAGTTTCGTTTATAAAATAAAAGCAACTGATTTAGTTTTGTTTCTAAAATGAAAAGTAACTAATATAGCTTTGTTTTCATTTTACATAGTAATGGCTCCAATTAAAAATAAGAAGGCAGGTAGCATTTCCATAAAAAAATTTTTGCTACTCACCATCTAAAGTTGGTAATGCAGTTAAGGCCATTGAAAATGGTATGTCAAAAACATCTCCATTTTGAATGTTTACCTCACATTTATGTTAGAAAATTTCAACTTGAGAAACCCGACTCGAGTGATGAGCAATATTCTTTTATATTCATGGATTGCTCCAATTTTAAAAACGATTCTGATGAATTTGATTAATGTTGCAATTAAAAATTATAAAAATACATATTTGTGGATATTGTTAGTGAATATAATAATGTAAATTCTTGATTTGTAATATTTTTAAAAAAATCTATGCTTTTGCAATGTAAGTTTATTCCTCTCCCCATTTTTTGTTTCATATTTTAACAAAAAAAATTATGCAAGTATATATAGTTTGTATTTGATCAATCAAATTAAATTATAGTTTGTATTTTATCAACCAAATTAAATTAATGTTTTCTGCATTCATGTTTTTTTAAAGTGAAATCTGAAGCTAAAATCAGTTTGCATAAATTTTATTATATATCTTTATAAATTCATCAAAAAAAAAAATCACATTTCATATAACAGAAAATGTACTAAAATATATATTGCATAAAAATAATTTATTTTTACTTAAAATTCATTCAAGTGTCTGTTAAAAATATAATAGTGTGGCCAAAACTGGTGCAAATTGGGTTAATTTATTTAATAATTCATAACTCGACATCTAAAATATTCTTCAAAAAAAATTTATAACTAGCAGAAAGTCAATAAAATTTGCTAAAGAATAGTATAAGTATGATTTAATATGTTTTAAACAGTCATCTACTGTGAAATTTCCATTTCAAATTTTCTCTTAAGGTGGCCAAAACTGGAGCATCTTACCCTATATATATATATATAATCTGAACAAATTATTTAGTAACTCAAAAACATTAAAACTTGTATTCAAATACATTCTTAGTGTCAGATATTTTATATAAAGAAATTTCCATATTTAAAGCTTACAATAGAAAAAAAAAGTTCTATAAAGTAAGATTGCTAAATGTAAACAAAGCATTTGAATTCTGAATACAGGCAGACTATTTGAAAATTTAAATGTTAAAAAAGTTCATTCTCAAAACAATATTCCTAAAGATATACCAAGAAAAATGTATCATTTATAAATGGAAATAATAATGGAATAACTTTTATGATGGAATAATCAACTTAACAATATATTTTATTATTTCGTTTGAAAACATAAAACTTTTAATTATAAAATTTGATAACTTGTTATAAATTACTTTCGATACTTTGTAAATAATAAATATATTTTTCCCTAAAAAAGCTGTAGAATATAATAATGCAAGGAAAAACAAAATATTAAACGAAAAGAACAAAAAAAGCTATATACTAATGTAACACGAAGCCTAATATGATATTCAAACAATGTTAAATCAACTTCCTTCGTTTAAAAATCACCCTTAATAGGGTAATTGATAAAATAAATGATATAGTACACAAAATTAAACAAATTAATACAGAATGTATAAAAACACAAGAACTTACCATGTATTTTCATCAAATCAGCAAGCAGGCAATGTGGAATGACAAATGACAGTTCACGGTTCCCGCGCATTGAATCAAGGTTACTGAACTGGCCGCAGCGGCGCTGGTGTAGTCGACTTTTCCGGTAAAATGTACTGCAGAAGTTGCGCGGCACTGTAAATTTTCTATTTTACAGTAATTTTTACCTTAAAAGTTTCCGGAATTTTTTACAGTGTAGTACAACTGACATATAAATATAGATTGGCCTATTATATAAGAATTATCATTATTTTAACGCTTCGCCCAAAAAAGATGATTTTAAGGGGACGATGAATTTCGAAATTAGCAAAAAATGACCAAAATATGAAATTTCCTTCTTAATGTTTCATCTCCACAATATAAGCGACTAAAATAGCATTATAACGTGTATTAATATATAAAATGAATATTCAATGGGTTTAGAGGGGTAAGTACATTTCAATGACTTTTTTCTAAAAAATATGTTTTATCAGAATTATTGGCATTTTAATGTTCCAGGTGTGAAACTTTTTGAACAAATTACATAAAATTTAGAATGAAGATTCCTGTCATTCATTAAAATAAAACTGGGTATGCATCATAGTGGAGGTGGAATGCACCGGAATGTCGTTCTGGCACTGCTTTTGTTACCCGAAATAAATAACAAAAAAATGTGAAACTCGATTTTTGTCACCCAGGCTCTGCTGTTAGAGCGTCCCGGCAATGCTTATTTTGCGGCTACTACACTGGAATGCATTTTATGTTTCAAGTTCTTTTAGACTGCGGCCGGATTAAGCCCTCTAGGGCCCAGGGGTGGCGCCAGTGGGATGTCCCGGGGGAGACAGGGCCCCCTCTTGGAGCCCTGGCAAATGTTTGGTTTCCCTGGCATGGCAAATGTTTGTACCCCGTTCACGCAACGGGCTATTCAACTAGTGGATAAATAAAAATCTTGAGGAAATTTGAGGGGGTTCATCATCATATCTTCCCCTTGTCGTGTCCTGCCTTCGGGGGGAGGACTCTAACACCACTTCTGCTGGGGGAGGCAATTCAAGTTCCCCCTCACCAACTTCCTAAACCCTATATTTTTGTATTGATTTTAATTTAATCTCTATTTCAGCTATTTTAAATAGCCAATTTTGACAAAGTGAAATAACAAAACAGTTGCGGTTAATTTTCAAAAGAGTTGGTTGCACACAGGTTGATTAAGAAAAACATTCAAAATTTAAAAGTAATTTAATACAAATTAATAAAAAATCTATACATTATTTAAATATAGGATCATAAAATAGACAACCATTAAACTAGATACACTTTTTCCTAGTAGGATACAATGGATTAAGAATAAAAAAAATTGATACGGAGTTTTCCTGCTCCCCTCCCTTCTGATTATTTACATTTGGTTACAGCATGAATATTGAAAAATGCAGCAATTTTTTTAAGTCCTTGTCGACGGTTTTTTAAGACATGCGATTATCCCCTCTGTAAACTTCCACACCACACAAACAGGGCTAATTTACTATATTTTGCAGAATTTTATTTATCTTTGCTGTAATGTGTTCAAAACGACAAAATTTAAGTTTTCTATAAACAGTTTACTAATTTATAAAAATAATCGGGAAACTAAAATCATCTTTTAAAAGTCGGAAAACTAAATTCTTTAAAAAGTCAGAAATTTAAACTCATCTTAAAAAAAGTCGAAGCTAAAAGTATCTTTCAAAAAAGGAATGTTTTTGAACAATGCCTACGCCAAGGGAAAAAAAGATCACAAGAAATCAGGTTTTAAAAATAACTTATTATACACAAGAACGGTAATGTTTAAACAGATTAAAGTTTTATATAATTAATATAATTTTCTAGCTCCATCAAATTCCAATCACATATTTTTGTAAGCATTCCGGACAATGTTTTTTCTCCACGAATGCATTTTTGATATTAAAGACATCGGCAAGAAAAAGAAAACATACATAGTTTCTTGAATTTTCTTGGCAAATAACCCAATTTATTTTCCGTCCCCTGAACACTGAATGCATCTGCATTCCCATTCCGAAAATATGTCTTTTACATATCTCACGCTGAAATCCAACCAGAAGAAGCGAATTTGTCTTCTTATGGGACCGTGGGAGAAGAAACATTTTCTTGGAACATTCATTTTTTGGTTCAGAAATACATTTTTTCATTAATTCAGATAAACATTCATAAAACACATTTCATTAATAATTAAAATATTATTCCAGACGTTTATATACTCACTGTTATCTTCGAAGCCATATTAAATAAATATTGCTATAATCTATACATACTGATTGAGGTGCAGCAAAATGACAGTTTTTTATTATTTGATTTTTTGAAAAGAATACTTTTAAAAGCGATATTGGAATAATGCGCATATAATTTGTGTAATAAAAATATTACCTTGACGTTTATGGGAAACGTCCTAAATGAATCGAATTTGTCGAAGTTCTTGTCTGTAAACAATTTAAAGTTTCTTCAAAGCATAGCGTTAAAAATCTAAAATATTTTTGAATGGGTATTGGGATTGAATTCTTATTTGGTGCACAGTACCTTTCTTTGTCCTACATTATTCATCAATTTTTTTTTAAAAATTATAAAATTTATTTGTTTTTATAAAGTAAATGAACTAATTTATTCTTATAAAGTAGTTAACAATAATTAACAATAAATTATATAAATTATACTGTGGGGTTTTAATTAATCACTCAATTATAAAGTAAAATAGGAAAACAATTTTTATTTAAATATTAAAATTTCAGCCACGAATAAAATTACTCCTGACATACGAATTTTTTTACTCTGTATCTTTAAAAGTGAAAAGTCATCGTTAAATTAATCCTCATATCAATCATCCATTTAAAAAAAAAATAAGTCATACATGCTTCAGAGGTGACCTTTTTTCACTTTTGATACATTTGTACTCGTACCCTCAGTCTTCACGCATGCGCTTTGAGGTGATGACTTGTAAACTTTTATCTATTATACGAACCCTCAAGCATAGCCACGCCTACTCCAGGATGGTGTACTCTGTCATCCTCGTCCTGATCTGTTGCTTGTGTTTACCTCAGCCTTATTCTGATTGGATGACGTTATCCGTGACGCAATAGCCACGCCTTCACTCAGTTCAGTTTCAAGAAGCTGTGAGCATTAAAGTTGTTTTGAAAGAGAAGGTTAGCGCGATGCAAGGAATAATAATGATCGTCATCTTCATCCAATCATTTTTTGTCGAAGGTACGTTAATTCATTTTTATTTTACATATATGACTCTTATTATTCATGCATATATTTGCATATAATTTTTTATCATTTTTTTCTATGTTTTAACTTTTTTTTTTGTAAATACTCGTACCTGTTTACTAGCCGCAACTGTTTTTATTTGTTGCTTGGTAAGGTTTTAATTTGTGGCTTCCTATATTCTTTTCATTTTTCCTTCTTCCTCTTATTTTCATTATTTTTTTTGTTTTGACGTTATTTAGTTATTATTCAAGGAATTGTGTATTGGCCTTTCTCTTGTGATTCAGTGCGTTGCATGTTTCGGTTTTAATTTGTGGTTTCCTGCATATATATAATTTTAAGTTTTCTTTTTTTTTTTCTCTTTATTTTCCTTATGATTGTATTTTAATTTGTTATTTGGCAATTAATCAAGATTTTGTGTTTAGGAAAGTTCGAAAGTGCGCATAGAAATTTGAAATTGTGATAAATTGTGTTGGTTGTTTTAACATTTTTTTCCTGTGAAGCAGTGAACTTTGTGAAGAAATTTTGTACTCGAATTTGCTGTCGTTCTTCGGAACTGTCAGAGGCTCGATATTTGTATGTCCGTAAGGACAGGCCAAATTACTAGTTATATTAAGTTTCTAGGTACTATAAAAAAGTTTTAAAATTGGTTTTAAAAATTTTAAAGGTAATCCCAAAGATGCATAATAACCAAGTAAGCCGGTCAAAATGGATAATTTATGCGAAATTTTCACATTAACCATTATTTTATTTAGATGGCCCCAAATGCAGTTCGCTTAATTTTAAAGCGGACAAAAGTGATTGATATATTTTCCTTGAATGTAACTTTTATAGATGACATAAAATGAGAAGTGTTTAAGTACACTTTAGACGCACTGTATAAAAATACATCATTACTCTTTCAGCTTGAAATTTTGTCTTCTTATTGTTTTACTCTGAATCTTTTCATGAATTGGTAAACGAAAATTTTCTACTATACAACGTAAATTATGAAATATACTTGTAACTACACATAAAACTTCAACGCCGAAAGATTCAATTTATTTTGTTTTAATATGCTTTGATTCAGCAAGTAAGTTATTGAATTAATTGAAGTTTAGTTATTTTTTATTTCAAATTAAAGTTAAAATATTCGGTGAGACACGGAGAATGAATGAGCGCAATGAACAGAACTTTCTAAAATATCGCGGGCTAACCGCTTAACTTAAAAGCCCGAGAATACTCTGGTATCGAAATATCGCATTTTTAGTCTTAAAACTAAAATTTGATCATTAATTAGCTTTGTAATTTAGCTAAAAAATTACGTAGAATCCATAAACATCTCAAGTATTCTATGCCTTATGAGATGAAGGAGAACGACAGTCACTTTTAAAAACAGGAGAAGTCATCTTATTAGATAGCAAAGAAAATAATTCAGTTCAGAGGTTAAATGGTTGTCGAAATCTGAAGTTTAAAATTACTTTGCTAAAGGAAACATTAAAACAAAGTGAATCATAAAAGATTGAATGGAAATATTTATCAACCAATAATCTCTGTGAGCAAGAAGAGGATAAAGACTGCTGGCTAATAAATTAAAATGTAAAATATTTCAGCCACTGCAATTTTTACTATTTTTATTAAATAATCTATTCAAATGTCAACAGCTAAGATTTTTTACAGTAATCCGGGTTCTTCTTCTTAAATAATGATCCAATCAAACAACTTAATTACAACTATCCCGTTTGAGAGTGGAAAAGTATGAGCTTTAACTGTGTAGTATTTTTTCCCTTAAGTAATATGAAACATAACGAAGTTGAACTACAATTAATGAGAACAGAGAACATCAACTGAAAGAAAATACTCCTAAGCGGACATTTGGCATGCTTTTCGCCTTTTACTCTCATGGTTTCAATGGTGCCTGAACGAACACGACAACAATTTGTATATTTCCGACTAGCCATCTTCGGCAACCAACTGGTACGCCGAGAATAAAGATATCATCATTCTAATTGAACATGTAATGCGTGGATGATTTCCAAGATTTTCTTAGCACAATACTCATAATAGTCGGATACATTTATTCCGCAACGTTCTTGGAGTCTTACTCATGCTCTGTTTCTTATGCCCATGCCTTCCATCCAAGTTACGTTACGTTACTGACACACGAAAAGCATATCTGCCTATGTCAGGTAACATGCAATTGCAAGTGATCTTTCGATATGCTATGATTATATGCATTTAACATTCTGAATTCGAACATTATATATCAGGCCAGATTTCACCTGTTTGATCTGAACATGAATCCATTCTTTAATGGGTCTGCCGGACTTCTGATAATTTCATATTGAATGTAAAAGAAGAAATGATGAGAAGTGAAATAATCGAATATTGGGCCGGGTGACATGCACATAATTTTTTTTTTTAAAGTGTGCATAGAATCATTCATTATTAGAATCGTTTGGTTTTAATCGTAAAGAGCCGTGGTTAAACGATTGTGCATCATTAAACGCGTATGTGTAATGTTGAGTCAGAAAGTAAATAAAAATCATTTTTCAATAAATACCAAAGGAATAATCTCCTCATTATTCGAGTTTTAACTGTGTAAAAGATGCGTAGTTTAAGTTTAAATGAACCAATGGAAATGAAATTAATTTCATTACAACAATGAATCATGAGAGCATATAATTACAAAAAATTTATTTTAGTAATTAAGTCATACCACCATCTGACATGACACAGGTATGTTGCCTCATTCCTTCCTCCTGACGGATGCTGAAAACATTTAAAGAGAGGTGGTTGTATCTTGAAAATAAAAAGCCTTACTTTTCATTAGAAATGCGATATCAATGAACGTCATCCGCACATTTAACTTGTAATTGACAAATAACTTACATAAATGAACGTCAGCGAAATCAAACGGAAAGCAATATGAAATGAAACAAAGTTATAAAACGTTAATCGTAAAGTTATAAAATTAAAACAAAAAACATATTAATCATAACAAGAAAAAAACATTAAAATTGTTCTTTCATTTCAGTAAATATTATAAAAAGATTGCCAAAATTATGTAAATTGAAATGTAAGTTCTAGAAACAGCAAAGTAAAACAATATTATGAATCATTTTTATTCCTAATAATTTTAGCAAACAATTTAATTATTGACAATGCCAGCATAATAAAATGGAATATAAATTAAAATAATAACTGGTCTTAACACATTGACCCAAGTACCTTACTACAATAAAAATCAGTTAAAAATGGCAGAAATCATACAAATTTAACAGAAAGATAAAAAATAAGGTAAAAACATACCTAGAAAAAAGCATAAATAAAATATTATGCCATCAGCATTCTAAGCAAAAATAACAAACTAAAATAATAAACAATAATATATTGAATTCATTTCAATGAAATTATATAAAAATTACAAAAATTATACAAATTCAGAAGTAAGTAATGAAATATCGAAGTTAAAATGTAGCCTATCTAGAATTAATCAAATGCACAAAAAATTTTGTTGATTTGCTGTCACTAATTATTTATTCTTGAAGTATTTCTCTGTATACAATGTTCTTAGTTATCCCCTGTAACGCAAGTGTATTTAAATAAAAATTTATAATTAAGTATATGTAATAAATAAATTTTATCATCAACTCCCGAGAAACCAGCGTATAATTGTCCATGGGGCATGGATTGCAAGGACTTTGTAAATCTAGTTCAACAACTTTTAAAGATTCACCTTGGGATTTATTGATGCTCATAGCAAACTTAATTTTAACTGGAATCTTAAGTCTTTTAAACTGAAATGGAACATCTGATGGTATATGTGGTATCCATGGAATGACGACTTCCTTTCCTGCTGAATGGCCTGTTAATATCCTTCCTTCAATAACATTTGGCATAATCTCTTCACAATTAATCTTGTTCGATTACGTAGAGCTGGAGGGGTTAGATTTCTCAAAAGCATTATGCGTGCACCTATTTTTAGCTCTAATTTGTGTGCCGTTATACCAGAAGGTTCCAATGAATTCAAAAATTCTGTCGGATTGTTAAATGCTTGGCTTGCTTCAACAACGGTATCAAAAGACTTGAATGTTTGAGTTCCCCCTAGTAGATTTTTTAACAGCTGACTGTTTATTATTTTAACGCCATTATTTGTTGGAGATAGAATAGTTCTTTCACAAAGCCGTTTATTATCGCATAAATTATTTTCGCGATAATATTTGCTTCATTTCAGAATAAAGTATTCTTGCGTATACTTTATTCTGAAGATCTTCAATAGTTGTTACAATATTGCCAATGTTTGTCAAAGATATGAGCCTTTCATTAGCGATTGTTATCTCTACATTTCCGAAATGAAGTAAGTTCTGGGCGAATTCCTCAGTGGAAATGTCACCTGTAAGCTGAATTTTCATGGTCGTTTTAAATCCAAATCTTTCAACATTTTTCCAAATATAAGATGATTTTATAGAAGCATTCAATTCATCTGCCTCTGTGCCACGTGTTATCACACTCAGAGTCTGTCGGAAATCGCCAGATAAGACCGGAGTGGTGACACATATGCATTTGTCATTCTGTAAAATATCTTGCATAGTTGCGACAAGAGCTTCTAACGCAACTGTGTGCATTCATCCCACAGAATCAGTTTACACTCCCTGGGTAATTTTGCTTTATCTGAACTTCTTGAGATATTGCAAACAGGACTTCCAGAAAATGACAAATTTAAAGGTCATTTCAAAACTGAATGAGATGTTCTTCCTCCTTTCAACACGGTAGCTCGCTGCAATGCCGATATATTTCTGAATCTTAATGACATTCGACTGTGTGTCAAAATTGTGTGAGAAAACTGTATAAAGTTTTACACATTATAATTTATTTATTAAAAACACTTATGCTTCCTCGAATATTTAAAGTATTTTTATTGCAATTTGGACATCGTCGCTTAACTAGCAACATCAACAGGGGCAGGTCATGTACAGGGGCTGCTGAACTACAGTACCCCATCTTTTTTTAGTGCATAAATTTAATCACTTATTTATTTAGTTTTGCATGCAATATCCGAATCCATCAATAAAACTTTTTAACGCTTTCAGCTGAGTCAAAAAGCTGGAAAAAACCAAGGTTACTTCACAGGAATTTTCCCTATCCGCTGTCTTCTCGGGAAGCTTTTCTTCCTCCGGGAACTATAAAATGCCTTTATACAGATTGCTTCCACTCGAGCATGCGCATTTGTAATGTGATCTCAAAACTGATTTTTTTTTCTCAGTAGGCATTTAACTAAGCAGAGAACTGTCCATGGTAGCACCGTGAGATAGGGAATAACGATTCCCTATCCCGCGAGACAGGGAATAGTTTTAAGGGTTTTTTTGACTGCGGAAAAATGTGTCACGGGATGAAAATTGAAAATAAATTACTTTGAAGATGAATAATAAAGGAAAATGAGGAAATGATTAATGATAAATTAAAAAATTATTTTAAAAATAATCGTAGATAAATTTGAATGATTTTTTCTTTTTGTATTCAATATAATTTTTTCAACAGATTTTTCTTCTAAGTGTGGATAAGTCTAAAAGGAGTAGATTTCAACACTTAAGTAGCCCCAATATTATTCTGTGCGATATATTCATGGTCGTAAAGAAGCTACGCCTTAGGGGATAGCTTAACGAAACATATATTTTTGTAGAATATCACATACAATGGCTCTAGAGCTTGTATTATGCGTTCAGAATGAATTGTAGGTTTGAGTTGTTTGAATAAGTTTGAATGAATATAACTTCTCAAAGAGCTTCAGTAAGTGCATTCACATTGCAAAACACTACAGGCCACTTATAGGTAGGTATAATACCATAAATTAACCATTTTTTTTTCTTTCTTTCTAGAATTCGTAATATACAAAAAGAAAGCATTGTAATTGCTAAAATTTTCGATCGCTAGATTTTGAGAAATCAACACATTTTAGAGCTTTAGGGGTCTCCCTCTTCCTCCCACCTACACTGAAAAAAAAAATTGGAAATTACGTCTGTCTGTCCGTGTGTGTATGAACATTATAATTCAAAAAGAAGCTAGAGGAATGAAGCGTTGGATGAGATTTTCCAAAATTTGTTAGATTCACAAATTCGTGAATCTAGCAAATTTTGGACAATATCCATTAAAGAAATTCTGTTTTTTGCCTGTCCGTGAGTGTTTTCATGTCATTTGATGGTCATACCAATATTGTGGAAAACATTATTGATCATTTCCCTGGAAATAAAACCAAAAGAGCCGATTTTGTTTTAAGTAGATCTGTTAATATCTATAAATAATACTTTTACCCCTATATATGTATTTATTTTAGCTTAGAGCTTTCAATAATTTTTGTTCAAGTTCAGTCGATTCTTTAAATCCTCATAAATCAGATTAAGAGACGTAGCAAAAATAACTATGAAAAATCATTTTAAAAATTCTTATTTATTGTTAGTTAAAAATTAGTAATTTCTAAATTAAAATTTCTCTACTAAAAATAATTTGAAGTCAAAATTTCTAATAATTTTTTTATTAATTAAGTATTAAACTATTGAAAAATAATTAAAAAGGATGGAAAAAATTAAAAATGCGGAAATCATTAGTAGTCAATGTAGAACTTTACGTTGCAGCACCCCCACGATGATTTAGCACGAGCCGCCACTGAACACCATCTATCTCAATTTTTTGAAATTTCAAAGAGGAAGATAATTATTCGCAAATAATAACGAATGTTTTTGAATTTTTTAAGCATCTGTTAAGCGGGACATTCCACTCCACTATTTTTAGAACATGGAGAAGGCAAAACCTTTCGTCAACGTGAAATCCCGATGAAAATTGACTCATATAGACAGCGCTGTTGGAATTCAAACGAATTTGATATGGAATAGAAGGACATAAAAATGAAATATGATTCTTTGAGGATGGCGATAAATCACCAGTGTGTGTGGGGGGGAGTTGGGGTTAGACTGGATTTATCAGAGCGGGGAGGGTGTTACGCGGAAATAACCCGTATGGGGGAGGGGAGAGTGGGTGGTGGTCAATCGGGCGGTAGGAGGAGCAGGGGGGGGGGAAGTGTGCTTTGGAGCATCCTTGAATGACTTGCCTGAATCTATCGGCTGGAATGAATGGAATATAAACCAGTTGATGGTACAAATGAAATAGATTGGACTACTCGTGAATATCCAGCTTTATGAACATGAACATGAGTCCGCATGCTCCTACCAGATGTGAAAAAGAATGTAAAAACATTCGTCATCATTTGCGAAAAATTGAGTATTTTCTTCCTCTCTGAAATTTTAAAAAGTGAGATAGTAGGTGTTGCTTGTTAAGCGAAGATAAGAAGTTGCTTGCTAGCATATTTTCACATTTCTGTAAATTTCGTATAATTTTTTGAAAACTTTGCATGTTACAAGCAAGAAACTTGCTGAAGAAATTAGTATTTTTTTAAGGAAATCTTTATATCTTAGCGAATATTCGTGCTATTTTTACCAATATGCATATAAATACTGCTCACAGAAAACAAAACCATAGATGAAATTTGCAAATCATTATGAGCTTCCTGTGAACGGAAGAAGTCAAAATCCTTTACTTTTTCATCAATTTCCAGTCGGTTCCCAAAATGCGGGACCGAATCTTATCTGTGAAATGTGAATTCAAGCCCGTTATTTACATAATCAACGTTCAATTACAGTTCCTCCAGCCTTTCTGTAGATATTTGAATGAAAAAAATGTGAAAATCCTAAAGTGTCGCAATATTTTTGATCTTGTAGTATATATTTACAGGCAAAGAATAAAATATATATCGTCGATTCGATTTAAAAAAATAAAATTAAATGCAATTCAAAATAAATTAATTTCTTTTCTTGATGCAACAGGAAGTTTCGTATATTTCTTTTAATGAGAAAGGCATTAACCTTTTATTATATAACTTTAATTTTTCTTTTTCGTATAAAAGATTATTATTGGCACTCTTTTAATTTTATTTTCGAAATAACATTTATATTTTTGTAGAACGAAAGTTTGATATATAAAAGCCTTATCATGGCCCACTCTCCGTACTTTGCCTAAGTAGCATTTGTAATTCTATAGAATGCCTAGGTATTACGCACAATGTATGTATATAACATATTTCAAATAATTCTCATATTTCATACTTTTCCTAAAATTGCGAAGTAAATTTTACAAAGCCCGGCTATAGAATGCTGGTGTTGTATACATTGCTGGTAACATATATAAATGTTTGAAGATAGGACAGTTTTCAGTTCTAGGGACCATGATTGTTGAAGATCTTCAGAAGGAAGTTTTCTTCTTTCTGGAAGTCTTGTCATGAGAACCACTGCAAAAACTAAAGTTCCTTTAAACCTATAACCGGTCAATATTTTTAAAAAAGGCGTTCACAAAAGAACCATACTTTTTGCTGCATAAATTCACGCTTCTGTTATTTGGCGGTTAAAAAAACATTTCAACGATAAACCCGGATTGAAAGCATTTCAGTGACATTGTGGATAAGACTCGGTTAAGAGTAATAGGGAGACAAATCTTAACTGTCTTAGGTAATTTTTCAATTTTTTTGCAGGCATAGAAGACACTAAACGGAACAGTACGAAGGGAAAAGGAACAGTAACCCCTAATATAGGTAACTGAATTTTCTATTAATCAAATTTATGCGATGTCAATGCGGTGTATGAAATTTTTTTAAGAAAACGCGCTTTTTGGGCTATAGTTAAGCGAACATGTGTTTAGATTTAGGTTTCCTCTATTAGTTATATCAACAACAAACAAAAGGCCCTTATGTTGTGTCAAAGCAAGCAGGAAAATATGTTTCCATATTCTCAGGTACAATATTTGTTTGGCTACAATTTACTATAAGAATTTTATTAAAATAGTTTAAAACTAATGTTAGGGAAATGTTTTGTTGTTGTCAGAGAATTGCCTAGATTGGACCAAAAACAGTTGCCTGAATTGGACTGTTTAAATTAATTGAACTATTATCTTAAATCATATTTATATCTTATAATATTTTTTACTTTTAATTAACATACTAAATTTTGCGTTTTTGAACTTGAAAACAAAAATTTGTATTCTATTTATGAATAAAAGAATTGAAACTCTACGTTTTTGACAAATGAATTCAAACATTAGGCCCTTTCCGAGAAACCTAAATATTTTTTTAATTTCACTGAAACATTTTTTGGTATATATGTGACAATAGAGACAACTTTTTATCGACATGAAATTTTGAATTTCAAAAAAAAAAAAAAAATCGTGATACAACCTACTGTTAAATGATGAGAACACAAATGCATTTTAAACTTCTTCTAATTGACCGATCACCAACATTTGATCCGTGCCTAAAGTTTAGACTATAAAGCCGTATGCAAATTGCACCCATCTACCTCCTTGTGATTTTGAATTATCGTGTTCCTATGCACACGGCAGAATAGCGAGATTTCTCGTTGACGGGTTTCTCCCAAAATTCAATACTCATCTGAAATTTTCTTTTAAAGGCTACATGCTGCATTTGTTTTCCGTTCCATATGGCTCACAGACAGCCATAATTCGAAAACAGGCTTCATCGGTTGTAGAAATTCATCATCTGCCCGAGTTTGAAAAATTTGACAATTTCTTGTTGTATGGTTCGTAGGCTTAAGACGGGTCAAAAATTCATTTTTCTCTTGTTTGTTAAATAGCATCCGTATTACTTCATAACGGGACGTTAAATTTTTTTACTAAGTAAATCTATTAAACTGAACTTTTGATGTTTGTTTTTTAATGCAAGTTTGATCTGGAGAGCAAAGTGTTCCCTAGTGACTAAAACTTTTTAAAAAGTTATTTTGACTTTTTAAAGAAATAGTATATTAACTTTTTAAAGATTTATGTGGTAATCTAAAAATTGATTTTTAAATGCATGCAGTTTCTGGATATTTAGAAATGATTTCAGTGTGTTTTTTTGTTTTTGTTTGGGATGAATTACAACTCCTACCTTTCATTTGACCAAATGCCCTCGTTTCGAAAATAAAACGTTACATAACAGAAATACTTGAGTGTGACGAACATTAAATTTTTTTACTGGGAAATAAGCACAGAAATGTTTTCTTACTTGAGCTTGCCTTCTCAACTTTATAGAGCTTAACTAAAGAATCTCTTTCTAATCTAAACTCAACCTATTATGATGAGAATCTCTACCGAAAAATGAGTACAGCTTTGTAAATTCAGCTGTAAGAAAGAAAGTTAAATTCCAAAAATTATTTATTTTAGAGAAATACGTTTTCCGTGCTCCATGAAAAAAATTCGGAGAAATTTAATGCATTTATTTGCTCAAGTGATTATGTGAAATCATTTTTTTAAAACCGATGTTACAATACAACAAATCAGTCGGTGCAGCTTCAAGATTCTCCAATGATGCATTGAATTAAAATTCTAATGAGCATTCTTTCCGACGAAAAAGGCTGAAAATTCTTACGCGATCTTTCATCTTGTAAATACAAGAATATTTTAATACGGCTAAATATTTCGGTAAACATAACAATAATCCATTTTTTTCTCAGTGACAATGAATAAAAAGCAGAAAAAGCCATGGATATAAAGTTTGTCTCGTAATCTTTTCTATGTAGAGTTTTTGTAGAGCGCCATTGCGTTTCCGTAACTAAACACACAGCATTCTATTATTTCATGTTTGCCGAGCCCGCCAAGGCCAATATGTATTTCTCACTCTTTAAAAGCTGATTTACACTAGCCGTCAGCTATTTCCCGAAGTGAAAACATGACCATTTCATTGTATAGTTTTTCCTTTGACTTCTTTTCAACTTAAGGAAGAATTTGGATCTCATTATTTTAAATATTTCATGATATTTTAAGAACTTCTTAAATTACATTAATAAAAACTTTTTGAAAATAAATTATGGTTCATTAAAAAAATTAATCTACTATCCTATAAATAGAACGCTAGGTGTTTATGCTGACTTTTTTTTATTTTTTTCTTATCCTCCGGGTAGGGACCTGCAGGTGACTCTCGATGAAGTCTGCAAGGCGGGATTCTATTTTACTTTTTCAATAGAACTTTTTTATTAAGGTTGCAGCGTTTTTCTCTTTCTTCTAAAATATTTTGTCAACTATTGTTTTTCGTTTGTAGCAGCATTTTGCGCTGTCTGGAAACAATATAATGCTATGTAATATTGCTGTCTTTTATCGTTTACGGCTCTTTTTGGCTTTTCTGCTTTTAGATTTTGTTGATTTAGTTGTTTTACTCTTTTTATTTTGACTTTTTTTCCAACGAAATTAATTCAGAAACCATTGCTTTGTCCTAAATACGAATGTTTGAATGACACTTAATAAACATGGCAGTTGTAAACACATGCGTTGCTCTTTCAATGCTAAACATTGAGAAAAATTGCATGAAATATATAAGGCACTGCATACTTTAAAGTTTAGTTGTATTTACAATCTGTTTCGAAGCAACACGAGAACTATTTTGGGACGATCCTCGTAATTTTGAACGATGACGACAACTGAGTTAACATCTCTTCTCCAAATTTCCACGTCCGCCAAGCGGGGGGGGGGGGCACATTTGACTCAGAGAGATATAATGTTCAAACTGAGAGTTAAACGTTGATTTATAATCGGTGAAAAGGCTCGTGACAGACGGCTTTTAATTTTAAATTGTATTTTCGAAAAAATTCTCATAATAAACCCTTTAGATCAAAATACACGTAATTTAAAAAAAAAACACCTATGCTTTTTGCGTCCTTGATTTTTTAACAATTTACTTACCAAAAGCTACACCTAAAGAAAGGACTAACTGATCAATCTTATTACTGTAAATTATATTCATTCAAGAACTGTTTAACTACTATGATAATAATAAAAATATATAAATATATGTTTATTATGTATGATACTCGTGTCTTACAGGACAAATAAATAAGACTATACGAACCAAATTTGATACAAATTATTTGGATGGTGATGAAATGGTTACATCAAAATTTTAAGAAAATTGTAGTTAAATAAAAATTAAGAAAAAGTTTTTTCGCCCCGTTTCTTTCCAGCAGATTTTGAATAAATCATTCCTGCAGACGTTTTTCTCCCATCTTACAATTTATAAAATCAGTCTTCCAATTATGCCTTTTTGGTTGGCTTACATTTTCCTTTATTCCTTAGATTACGACAAGGCAGAATAGAAAATTTAAATTAGTTTAGTTATATTTAAGCCCCGTTTAGAAGCAATACGAGACTTATTTTGAACGGACCTCAAAAATGAGAATCAAAAATCAGATGAAGAGGACGACACCTGAGTTGCTATCCCCTCTCCAAATTTCCAAGCCACACTGGCTGTCGGTCATTTTTCCCTGATGGATTTAACTTGCACCATGGGCGCTTTCACAGTGTTTCTTTGGTGGAATCGGGTTTCGATCCCGATTCCTTTATATATGAGGATCTTGGTGCAGAAATTTGAACCTCTTTTCCCTTATGAAAAATTGAAAGATAAGGTCCCTGCTCCATTCAGTAAGCTAGGAGTGACTACTCAAACCAATGATTTTCTATTCTTTTGACGCTCATCCCGGGAAAAAAAAACATGACCACGAATTAGGTTGGGGGCAATATTTTCAAGCAATACCACCATATTTACGTAAGACAAATTACATTTACATCGAATTTAAGAGCAACGTCATACAATTACTGCCACCCGGTGATGACTTGA
The DNA here is from genome assembly GCA_013235015.1 of Araneus ventricosus. Lineage (NCBI taxonomy): Eukaryota > Metazoa > Arthropoda > Arachnida > Araneae > Araneidae > Araneus > Araneus ventricosus. The sequence continues at coordinate 45,511 of BGPR01004657.1, read as the reverse complement.
TGAATTCTGGTGCGTAAGTCAGGTTAGTTCGTCTACAGAGAGATAAAATATCATATTTCAGAATGCGGATAAATTATTAGTTATTAATGTAGCAACTACAGGCACAATAAAAAGCTAGAAAATGATGGATAACACCAAAATATACAAAAGAGACAAAATACAAAGAACGCAAAACTAACAAATCACGAATAAAACAGAAACGAGGTGTGGAAGTTTGGGGAGGGGTGCCAGCTCAGTTGTCGTCCTCGTTATCTGACCGAGTTTCAAAATTACGAATTCCGTCCCAAAACAGCCCTCGTGTTGCTTCAAAACCGGGACGTTAATATAATTAAGCTAAGCTCTGAAGGCTTGTAACACCATCACATACCTGTTTAAAAGTTTGAAAACATTTCCCGTTCTTGAGGAGAGACCTTTAAATTAATTTTATGAACATTTAAAAACCAAGTTGCATTGCTATGTGAAGAAAGTTTTGTTAAGTGAAATTCTTATTATAAATACACTCAAATATATAATGAATTGGCGTCTCCTTCAATGTTGTCCTTCCGGTGTCTGTGGGGTTGCTTATTCCTTTACCCCACAAATAATTTGCACCGGGTGGTGACCCTAACTAATTCTGGTACGCCGCTGTCGTGCTAGCTAGAATGCAGAGAGATTCAGAATGAGGGTAACTTAGTGGTAGACATAACCCTTGAAAAGGACTAAGCATGTAAATTTTTTTGATAACGTTTAATTGACCTACATCTTTTGCTTTATTAATTAATTATTGAATGTTAAAAAATCGTTTGAAAATTAATACCCGTTTGAATATACACACCCCTGTGATAATGCACCGAACAAAATCAACCAGCGTTAAGAACTGTCTACCAAATATATACTGAATTATATCGGATTTTAACGGCTATTGTTGTTTTGGTAAACGCACATGGCCATGAAAATTGTGTGTTCTGTCAATTGTGAAGCGAGATCTGTTATTCGATTTCTAAAGTCAATGAAGAGCAACAACGTGTGAAATTTATCGTGAAATTTAAACAGTGCATGGTGTTGTGACGGCGAGTCGCAGTGGCGAATCCAGGATTTAGTCGGGGGGTTGTTTAAAAGGGAAATTGAGAACAAATAGTTGTAGTGATTTTAAATAAAATCAAGAATTCTGGCTTAATTCTAGGGGGGGCTGCAGTCCCATAGCTCCCTGGATTCGCCACTGGTGAGTGGTCTATGTGCTGTTGGTGCCAAAATTTAATGAAGGAAGATAGAACATCCAATATGGGATCGAAGTGGCTACTCAAGTGTGATTAAGGATGATCTTTGTCCAGTATATCGATAAATGCATTCGACAAGATCAGCGTGCGACTTTGGGTGAAATTAGGGATACATTTTCCCTCGTGTCTCGTATTATTATGTACGAAGTGAGTTGTTCGCAAAGCTTAATAGTTTCTAAGTGTTTAATATTTCTAGAAAGGAGCTTAGAGAATTTGTTACTGCTTATCTCAATGAGCTGGTGGCAGAAGAGTATGGCGCTGGTTTTTTAAGCTCGTCACAATGTACGATTTTTTTTAATTCAAAGTAAATTATATTGAAAAGTAATATAAGGTGCAAAAACTGTGATTGAAAAATTTTAACTGTTTTGAGTTTAATTTGAAAACAGATATATACTTTCCGATCCTCGTATTTCACGCCAAATAATGCCAATTGTTTCTAGAAGAAAATTGATACATTTTCATCAATAAAATTTTTTTAAAAAATAGAACATCTTATTGAATGACAAAGCTAATACCCAGATAGCAATTTTAGTTTGCAGGAGACTTGCACTGAAAATCTGCAAGCTTTCTGCAAATTTGTCACGACAAGTGTGCAAGTGTGAAACAAGCTTGCAGCAAGTTAACGCAAGCCTCGAAGTCACTATAGGACGAATTTGCAGCAAGCTTGCATTGCAAACTATAGCAAAAACAGAGTACGAACACAACTCGCGACCTACCGGTTCGGAAGCTGACACGGTAACCACTCGGCCAGATAAACTCTGAGAGGAGAAGATAGATTTCGCTAATGCATCGTTCCATTCGATTCGTATACGATTTATTTTAAACTATTCTCTTGATTTCATTAATTTTTTGAGTTGCAAATATGATTTGAAGTCAAAGAGACAGCGATTTTCGCTAATAACTACGTCTCGTTAGTAGAATAAATTATGAAATTAGAGTTCAAAAGTAATTACTTTAAAATGGGACAAAATGAATAAGTTTATTTTTCAACAAACATTGACTGTTTTTTCGGTTTAATTTTGTTTATAAACGCTAAAATTTCAACATTCAGAAAAAGGCCATATAGTTTTCTTTAAAGTGCGAATGCTATATTGTTGCACAAGGTCTCTCTGTGGTGTATGGTGTCAACAGTCCAACACACAGGATAATGGAGAATGAAGATTTATTTACAAATATGCAGAAAAACACGTAGCACAGGTACAGGAAACAATAGTCCTTGCACAGATTACCAATGTAAATAGACAACAATTCACAGGTAATAACAGTTCAGCACTTTGTTATCTAACAACACAAACAGTCAGCAAATAACTAATGACTAGTAGACCATAACTGCACCTTCAATAGCGCTCAGCTCCCCAGCTCGCACTGCGGGTGGAACTCCAAAGGCATTCGCGCTCCAAGGTGATCCCAGTCGATCAAAGACGCTCTGCTGAACTAGGTACCGTCCTTAAATATTCTCTCCGACAGGCCGTGAAGTCACATGGTGTTTTCTCGCGTATTCTTTTTCTAGTAGAAATATCGAGAAAAGGGTTGCATTTTCGGGAATCATCTATTTGTCGCCAAGGTCATGCGTGCCATAAGAGTCGCTGAGGTCACTCCATGCTTAACCTTGTAAAACTCTCTTCCCAACCATAAGACTTGCATTGCTGGGAAGCGACTTTCCATGATTGTAACAATATTTAGTAAAAAGATGGAAAATGTTTCATTTTTTTTTTTATAAAAAAGTTAGTTTTTTTACACATTATCATTGATTTATTGAATTAATAAAAAGAAGGACGGTCTAGGAGATGCTATTAAAAATCGGATGTTTTTTTTAAAACAGAGACAAAGATAATTATCTCTTTGTGCTATCTTTGCATCACGCTTGTTTTGCAAATTAGCATTGCAAAGGAGGTGGCGCTATTTGTCACAGTGATCTTGCAGCAGACTTGCAATGCAAGGAAGGTGGCCTAATTTATTACGAAAGAGGATGATGAGAAAAGAAAAACCAGCAAGAATAACGAATATTTTTTCTAAGGAAGGAAAACGCTTCTCATTTCCCGTTTCGAAAGGATATTTTAATCTCAATTTCTCGTAAATTAAAAGGTAAGATTTAACTGATTTTTAGTGTCAAAAGTGTGATTTTTTTACTACAAACATAGATATCCGCAAGCCTATACTGCAAGTTTATAAGCGTTGTTTTGGTACTAAGGTCTCAGTTTCAGGTGCTACAGTTACGAGCTGACATGCTAGGGGACCTAGCGTGTTCTAAGTCCGTCGTAGGCCCTGGTGCCTCTGGTGCGGCATGCAAGTTTGGGGAGGGACTGCCGACTCAGATCTCGTCCTCATACCGAGAATCAAATTTAAAGATACACTAAGTATTTAGGATGGACTTAGTAAATTCTATCCTCGTCATCACACCGAGGATCAAATTCACAAAGTCCATTCGAAATCCCTATTGTTGTTTCAATATGGGACATGAATATAATTAAAATTATCCAAACTTGTCGAACTAAACTAATATATCTAATTCCAAATCTATAGCCCTTTAAAACTGGAAATATTTTCTTCTTTAAATTATTTTTTTTTAGTTTATAGGTAGTCTTGAATCTTTCTAGTACTGTATAAAATGGGTTTTAAAAAATTAGCAGCTCCCTCAAATGCAGGAGCTCACCTACAATCGTTTGGGTCAGGCATTTCCTGTGTAAACATGAACCCGTACGATCGTCAGAGTTATGTATTATCTTTGAAAGTACCACAGAATTTTTTTGCCGTTTCTTTTTTCTCGTGAAAGTATTTTCCTCCATCTAGACATCTTAATAATATGATATATACATATAAACTTTTAGTGAAGAAAAAAACAGAATCAGATATTTTATGTTCAATCAGGAAACAAATGTTACTTAAAAAAGAACCCCGTTCTTTTCTGTATAATGAAATTTAAAGCTTAAATAGCAGCGTCTTCTCGGAATGTTCAAAGACCCCCTTTCCAATAACTTTCGCCTGCTTCTTAAGAAAATTTACCCCTATTTCCTTGTTCAATATCTATTACTTATAGATTCGTTCCGGATACTGAATGTATAAAAGGAGGGACAGCGCAACTTAATTTAGGACTGGGGGAGTATTTCCAGATGTATTTTCGCTAAACTTAGTATAAATTTAGAAGATTTCTGTTCCTAGTTTCTTTGCCAGAACTGAATAATTATTAACTAGTGTACTGACTAAAATCTATTCTTACTTCCGCACTAATAAACCAAGAAGGAGGATAGAATTTTACTGGTAGAAAACTGGGAAAGAGACTTGCCAGTTTTGTTCCGAAGTCTATTGAGTGATGATAGTGGGAAAATCTTTCTATTACAATCACATTATATCACAGAGATATAATTCTTTCGATCTACTTGAAGAAAATGTACCAATTTTATGTAATAGGGAAATAAGAAACGACAATGCGAGTCGCGGACTAGAGGGAATACTGAAGATCGATGGTCTTCATTATTCCCCGAGGAGGGACGGTAGGAAATTTGTCGTCTCATCCTCTTGTGAAAAAAGCTAAAAGCAGAAACAATTCTTTATATGTAAAATATTTTATTGTCAGGTGATAGGTTCCCATGTCCATCCAACCGAATCAGTTGCTGTTATGACATCAGGCACGGGGACATGGGGCGGCGTTCTGTCAGGTGATAGGGCATCAACTTTTTAAGCTAAAAAATGTTTTTTAATATAGTGCCCCTTTCAACTGAAACGTCGAACACGCATAGTGCTGGTAATGAAATATTACGCCTAACGAGCAAAAATTATCCCTTAATTAACAAATTTTTCTATTTTTCATTCATTTCAGCAGTAAATTGACAATTGTTATCCAAGCAATTAAAAATGTAAATATCTAATTACGGCAGATAAATACTTCCAATGTTTAGTGAGCATTTGAAACCAATAAATTGAAGGTGACTGCAGCTGAAATATGGACCGTTCTGCAGTTTTTGAGAAAAATAGACAATATTGATATTCTAGAAAACTGAACGGCCGTTCCTTTCCGGCATTTATAACATGCAACTATCTAGGAAGCAGAAATGCTAGGTCCATACGGTTTTAAGGAGATATATAAATAAGGGCTGTAGGCCAAGCTGTAAACGCTACTTCTTATTCATTGTTTGCCAATACAAAAAGCACACAGTAGGGTATTTACATTTAAAAATGGAAAAAAAGAGAAAAACAGCAAATTTTTGATAGAATATGCATATTTGTTTACATATAAATATTTTAAGGCTCTTCTAATAGTTATGACCATAAAAACGCATTAATTACACGCATCAAGATTGAATATTTTAATTAAAGTTGCGAAACAATACTATTTTTATTTATCAGCATTTTAAAAAGCGTTTCATCAAATAAGATTAACAAATTTCTTTGTCAGATTACTCCCGAAATTTTTCTTCTTCTTCAAAAATATCATCATCTTCACTCAAAACACCATTTGCACTATTTTCATTTTCTTCATTAATTCATTTCTTTAGAATCTTCAATTATTGCTATTTGTCTGGGTAGAAGCTACTCTAGGGTTTCTTTAGAAAAAGGTTTATATTTTTTTATTGCTTGTCTAGAAGAAAACAAAAATATAAGAAAGGCGCAGTTCGGGTCCGCGCCGTGGATTTTTCGTGAAAACGTCGAGATAAAATCATAAAACATGTATTTTCTATTAATATGTAATTTAACTATCAATCTCTTTAGTGCAATATTTACACAGAGTAGTATAATGGTTACAGAATAGATGAATCACAAGTTTATCGCATGTAGAAAGGGTCTGTGGTAGCTAGTGATTTATCCCGATTACCGAAACAAAATTGAAATTCTTGAGCGAATACAAAACAACTTCTTGAGATATTTACAAGAAAATGGATTTTACTTGCAGAATGTATCTTCTTCACTTCTATGTAATGTCTTTATTATGCATAGTTTGTGTTCCTGAAGAGATATTTCTTGCGTTCTTTTCTTTTACAAAGTTATTAATGGTTCGATAGATTGTAATTATATACTGAGCTCTATAAATTTCGCTGTTCCCGCCAGATTTTTAAGGAACCAAACTTCCTTTCTAAATGTATATTCAAAATTTAAGTATATTAACAGGTTCTCGTTACATAAAATTTTACAAAATTTTTAAGTTCTCTGATGAACTTGACATTTTTAATATGTCTCTCGGTGCTTTTAAATCGAACCGTTTACAGCTTTTAAATATATGATGTGCTTTATTTTGCCTTTTTACAACTTTTTAGATTTTTATGGGTTTTGATTTTCCTTGTTCTTATGTATTTTTTCATTTTTTAATGTTTTTCTATAGGTTTTAATTTTTGTACTCTGTTTTTGGCGCCGCGTTACAATTTATTTTTCTCTTAAGTATTTCAATTTATATTTTTATCTCAAGTATGTATTTTCGTCTTTAAACTTTTAAACTCCTGCTGTGTTTTTAGAGGATTCGGTAATTCTGTGTTTAGAATTTTTAAACCTCGACTTTTGGAAATGGTCTTTTTTTTTAAATACGACATTTAGAATCATAGTGTGTTTTAATGTTTTTCGGATTATGTGTTTTCGTTTTAACGTATGCGTTTGCAAAATTTTTATGATTTTGTGTATTCTCTGTGCTCAATTTTAGGTAGATTCCTTATAGGAACTCTACCTATTGCAATGGTTCTCATGACACGACTTTCGGAAAAATTCTGCAGATCTTCACCGATCATGACCCCTAGAACCCAAAACCACCCTTCGTTAAAAAGTTTATATATATATATATATATATATATATATAAAATGTTTTCGAAATTGTAGTCTTTAAAACAAAAAACACAGGCCGAGTTAAATTCTAATTTCATTTTTATTATTGGAGAGTGACGAAATGTACGTACATCTTCGTTTAAGTTTTAAGCCGAAAGTGAACAGAATATCCCTGCTTTTTCTCAGGAAGGGATTTTAACAGATAGACATGTGATCAAAGTGAAGGGAATAATAGCTATTTTTAGTATATTACGTAAGTGTTTTAGGGAAAATTCGTGGCGACAATAAGTCGCTGATTTCGCGATTTATGTTGGCGCGTGGAAGCAATTAGAATATTCTTTTATCAATAAATATGTCAAAACGAGAGATTTAATATACCTCCAGAGCGGGAAATAGAACGAAACTGGAGTTGAAGAAAAGTGATTCTGGAATACATTAAGACTTTAAAATATAAATATTAAAATTTGAAATAAAATTAAGTGAGATTATTACATATATATATGTATAATGTTTTTTCCCATGTTATCTTGTGAATACGATAACTGGAGTAATTTTTTTATTTTCTAGCGCAATTTTTTGATTTACTCGTTGTGGCTTTTGTTCGTTGTGCGTTTGTTGTTTATATCACTCCGTAAATGGAGTTTTCTCTGTAGTGTGTTTTCCTTTACATAAATAAAAAATAAATAAATCTATTGTGTAACCATTATACTACTCTGTGTAAATAATTTATTAAGGAGATTGATAATTAAATTACATATTAATACGAAACACTTGTTTTATGATTTTATACCGACTTTTTAACGAAAAATCTACGGCGCGAACCCGAACTACGCCTTTCTTGTGTTTTATTTAGAGTAGCTTTTAATAGCGCCATCTGTTGGCAGTATATAGAACAGCATTTCGCGAATGCGCAGTAAAACATTATTTACTAAAAATGTTCATATTTCCCGTAATATTCAAATTTTTTAATTCAACTTTTGATGCAATGTTTCTTTTACGTACTGTTAAGTATTCTGTAAGTTTTGTACAATTCGAAAGAAAACTCTCCATGCTATAACAAAAGAAAACAAGCGGAGTTTGAAATTTTCAATTTAATACCGAGTTTCACTTATATTATGTTAAATATTTTTATTGTCTCACTTTGGGTCCTAGTAATATTCCTCAAGCTCTTCAAAATGACGCCAGAATCAACCTCCTAGCAAAACGCATTTCCACGATATATTTATTTATAACCTTACATAAAGCGAATTCATAACAATCAGGCGCATGTGCCGACACTAGTACGATGGCGCAAAACAAATACTATGCGTCAAACTTTTACAGACATTATCTATCCGTTGTGGGGTCAACCATTCTTTTCGCATTATTAGTCTCGTAGTTATTAGCGATTCAAATCTGACGGCATTTTGTCACACACGAAAGTTCGACCGACGAGCGAACAGACGTTTTCACGTCGAAAAGAGACAATGTCAACAACAGTCCATCTCTCCAATAGTAAATGAGAATATGAGTTGGCGCTCTACAGGAGAGACAGCTGGACATAGAGTTATAAATTTGGCACGAACATTCTTTGGCGGGTGACAATGAGCACCGCGGCACAGTTGTTTTTATAAATTTTAATTAATTATAAATTAAGCGATAATTTGGAGCTTTTCCTTAATAACGTCCGAAAATATTACAACACAAAAATTATTTTTAAGTCATCTGAAAGTGCAAGAAATAACATTTTCAGTGACATCAACGATGTTGCAGTACAATTATTCTCTAATTTTAATAAATTTTTTAAAAAATAATTTTTGGCATAATTTACAACAATGCTTTTCATTGTTGACTGAAAGCTGATAATATCCTAATACATTTGCTTTCATATTTTATCTTTCAAAATTTTTTGTGGAATCTGAACCAGCTCTCTGAGATAATACGTATAGTAAGAAATATATCCAGTAGTTGAATGGTTTTGCTATGTTTTCATTCTTTTTCCTTGCTTTTAATCCATTAACATACCGTTATCATAAAATTAGCCTGCCATTTTTAATGTTGAAATAAAATACATAAATATGCATTTTATTGTATGCAAGTATTTATATGTATGCAAGAGAAGTTAAAAAAGTGAAGATAGCGTTGACGAAATCAATTAGATGTTACATGACTTGGCTTCCATAAGGGACATATAGTACTGTAGACAATGTACAGAAAGCAGGTGCAAGTCCACTAATAGAACATGGGCTAAATACTTACCACAATATGAGCTTAAAATTACGTTGTTAAAAGAACCATGAATATGAGATGAAGCAAGACTCAATTGAAATCCATAGTTCAGTGAGCATGCTGCGGCTAATTAATAATTTCGATGTTACATTGCTCTCTTAGAAGAATTTTCTTGCATAGTTTGTTCTATAAAATCATGAAATTGCTTTGTGTTAAATAATTCATAAAAGTTTGTTCATAAAAATGCGTATGAAATCATTAACCTCCATGCATAATATTGTATATGTGGTTGGTGACACTTGATAACAAGGATACTGTTTCACATATAATTTTTACAACACAATAAGATTTGAATCTTATTATATCTCATATCCACTTGATAGAGTCCAAGAATATTTTAAATTTATATATTAAGTATTTATCAACACCCTGAATGCTGTGTATGCTAAACTTCCTCTTCAGAATCATATTAATATGTATGAAAAATGCTTTTCAAGGCATACAAACTTCTGTTAAGTCTTTGAGATATTCTTCAGTTGAGGGTATATAAATACTTTCTCTTTAAAATTTTCATAATGATGCAAAGGAAATGTTTATTAAATAAACATAAACTCTTTAAAATCAAAAATATCTTTAAAATTATTTTGATGATTACCATGGTTGTTTTTGATCATTTAAAATGTTTTCCAAATAATATAGTTTTATTATTGCTTTCTCATACCTAAATTCCACAAGTTCATATACAGTTCTCTACACATTCACGATGCAAAATAAGCATATTTAAAATAAATATTATTCCAATGTTTAAGACTCTTCTTATAATAATTAAAACAAGTAATAAAAACTAAATTATTCCAAAAAATATACCCCACAGACACGTGCATTTCTCTTGTCCAAGTAATAAAATTAAACTACATCAAACGGCTCCATTAGCAATCTAGATTTCTAAAAAAAAGCATTTCCGAATGAATAATACCTGAAGTTCCGATTAGTTCCCATAGCGGATTTTTTCGAAAAGTATGAACAAATTTTTTTTGAAAATCTTTTGGCATGGGCTAGGGAAAGTTGTTATCTTAAGTATATTAGTTTATATAATTTTATTTGTAAAATTCATTCATATCTTCCGGTGCCCTAAGCGCCTCAAAAAATGAAAGTTGAATTTTTTATGAAAATTTACAATTTTTGTTTTGTTTTAAATTATTTTGACTATGGGGTGGAAAAGTTTGTGTCTTAGGTATATTATTTACATATATTTTTGCCAGAACTATCCTCGCCATCTTCCTAGCTGCGCATCAAATAGTTAAAAGATGACATTTGGGGAAAATTTATAAAAAAATATTTCAAAATTTCCTTTAGGCGCCGGGTAAGAGAAGTTTTGTTTTGGAATTTATGTGTATTGCATTTTTATTTATTATTATTAGTTCATTCATATCTTTCTTTGGCTGAGCCCTCAAAAGATAAAATTGACATTTTTTACACAAATATCTTATAAAAATTATGAATTAATAAGAAAAATATTTGAAAATTGGCAGATTATGTCAAGTATTAAAGTGTAAACTTATACAATAATATAATTTTATAATAATACATAGAAGTATAATTTAATAGCAATAGTAATAAATCACAAAACTTATCACAAAAAAAAGTGAACTTAATCATAGATTTTTTACTCCTTATTAATTTGAGAAGATTTTCATGGTTCTAAGGAGGGCCTTTTAGCCGTATTATATAGCTTGATAAGACTTCTTGATTGTATCTCTATTCAATGTGAAGCCGTGTTTCTTCTCTTCTCCATAGTAACACTTTCCGACGCTTCAAACACTATGAGAAAACACCTTTCTACAGCTTGGGTCATGGTTCATGGATATTTTGACCATTCCTCTGCTTAACTTTTACCATGTTCTCTATTATTTAAATGGCGCATCTAATAAAAAGAGGTGGTTCAAATGTCCAACTCACTGCCGTTAATAAGTGCAAAGATCCTTTGCTTTAAATCTGTTTTTGGTCTTGAAAATTTATTCTGAAATCTCTGTTTTTATCATACACAATCTAGTTTCGAGCAGAGTGCTAAAGACCTTTATATTCTCTCTGATTATTTGTGAGATGACATAGCAAATTTTCTGGATGACAAAAGTAGCTATTTCGCTTGAATAAAAGGTGTATATATTTCTTAATTGTGTTCCAGAAATATCTAAAAAATGAAATAAGTCTCCAAATATGCAGCGCTCCTTCTGTTGGATGGAGGGATTTGTCTTGACATGGAAACCACAAAGGTATATACCTTCTACAATATATGTCACAAAGAATAATAAGATTGTCAGATAGTTTTTCTGTGACCACATACAACCTTAAAATTCTACCTGCAATTTAGCCACCTTGAGGGAACAACTGGACCAGGCTTTCTTAATGCCAGGTCATCAGAATAACATTCACCACGTGGGATATCGCTAGGCGCAAATATCATATAGATATTATTGATCATTATGAGAAACCATTCTATCTTATATTAGTGGCATATTCTCCACATTTATATTGAAGAAGAAAAAGGAGCTACAGGTAGTTCCTCGGTAGTTTTGATTGCTTTATTTAGTGCATGACAAAAATTTTTATTCAGCTGTTGCCCATCTAAAGAATTTAGTAGATGACGAGGTAACTCTTATTTGTTTGAAGCAAATGAAATTCCTACTACATTGTGTCGGTCTATTGAGGTAAGTTCCATCAAGCGAATAATACCTCCTCTGGTTCCTGTAGTATTAGCATTTCTTGTCTTCCATCGCATCGAATTATCATAGCCCATTTAACTGCATATTATGTGTCTAAAAAATTGAGTATTGCTTCTTTATGGCTTAGCTCCCTCCTGTTGCAGCAGGTAAACATGTCCGATATGGGCTAACAGGTAGGTCGTTTAGGAACAGTGTAATGCTCCTCTTCTTGGTCTTGGGTATACCTTGGGTCCTTAATTAGCACTTTGTGTTTTCCTCCCACGAAATATAATCCGGCTAAAAGAGACAACGACACTGTTAACTTTTAGTAGACTTTGCAACTGCATTTTAAAGCTTTTACGCTGGTTCACGAATTTTATTAGTGATTTCACCACATGCGAAGCCTGGCCTCGTGTACAATTCCAATGTCTTGTGGTATTCAGCACGGCAAATTAAAGTATGTTCTATCTGAAATTCGTATCGATCACAATACTTCCATTGCTAAGGTAAGGAAATCTAAACGGTTTTATAATTGATATTCCAAGGTAATTATCCGTATTCGTATACAAGGACGACATAGTGTTGAGTTCAAGCAGCTCCTTTTGATTGAGCATGAGCAGCAGCATTTTTAACCATTTTGCGTTTTATTCTTTTGTTCTCCATCTGTTTTCTTTTTTCCTTCCCTCTTTTTTCATTAGCAATTACTCCACTTTCCAATAACCATTTTCCTTTCTAATCGATCTTTATAAACAATCTCTTAGCAAGTGAAATGTTCATGTCTTCTTTGAAATTCTTACATTTATCGAAATTCTGTACACTACAAATGTGATATCGAACAAACAATGATATTTTTTCAGTACGATAATTTTCCAATTTGTTGGTATTTTTTATCATTCTTCGCCTTCCTCTACTGCGTTTCTCCTTGTAAAATCGCTTCACCCATTTTAATTTTTTGATTTTTAATTCGAAATTTGCATAAAAATGTTTTTTGCAAATATTTAAGCGTTTTGGGGCACCGGAAGATATTAAACGAAGTTGAAAAAATTTTGCACCCTATGCCGATTATTTTATCCAAAACTTTGATTTTTCTTGATCCACCCCATTGCGTTAACATTCCATTATCCAAACAATTTATTAGAAGCATTTTCACATTCTAAGATGAAAAGAGACTCGGAAGTTTGAGATGAGGGTGGTTTCTCAGATAGCTTCTTCAACATCTGAGGGCCTTCACGTAAAATACAGATCACAAGGACCTTTCTTTGACAAAAAATATTACCGTCGAATTAAAAATATATATATATCAAACAACTGAAATAGTACAACTCATTTTCTTAATTATTTTCAACCACTACAAACAGAAAGAGAATCCACAATTCCATCCGCGGCAAATACCTTCTTATCTTCTTTCTTAGAGATTTCTATTCTCTTTTGGTACAAAATTGTAGTCTGAAAGGCTTTATAAACGTACAGCTAAATCCTTAATGTTTTAAAAATGTCTTAAAAATTCTTACTATTTTTTTATTTTATGAATAAGATGCAATACAGAGACTGAAGTGAAACTGCGCTTTCTTATTTTATTGTTCACATTGAAATAGCTCTTTTGAAAGTACCAAGATCATACAAATATTAGTGCATTAATTTTGACTTGTAACAACTGTATTAATTTCTTACTGAGTGTACAAATGGGAAAAAATAGAGTTAAAATAGGAGTATTGCAAATAATTTAACTGTATAGTTTAGTATATTGATAACTTTAAATGATTTTCAAAATTTGCATTTGTGTATCTTTTGCTAAGAAATACCTATTGTGCGACAACGCGCTTCATGAGTAATTTCAGTTGAGAAGAATAAAATGTTATTTTTGCCAACGTGAGTTATATGACTTTAATTGCACCTGGGTGGGGCTGTTACAGTCAATTTTCTTTAAAAATTTTACTTTATTACTAAATAATCATCAATCTAAACATGAGTAGATCTAAGAAAATTTAGGAAAACTGCGTGTTGTGTTCGAAATAATTGAGCAATAACCCCAGGTAAACATTACACATACAGTCATAAATTAAAGGCAGCACCAGACCCGGATAATCCAAAAGAATACAGTGAGGAAATAAAGCCATAAACATAACAATTGACAGGAGATCATAGATAAATTAATTAGTTTATTAAGAATTTTAAAATAAAATTATTTAGTGGAGCATGACATGATATAAGGGAGCACATTTAATAAAAATTGACAATACAATTGATGGATCAAGGAAAAAAAACATTACAGGCTGAATTCTGAGTAGTGACCCCTAACAAATGTAAAACATGACATAAGCATTGGTGTTGAACAAAAAAACAAAGTCAATAATATATATGTTGACACATGAGCGAGTTAATGGAATACAGTAACAATGAAGCAAGGATCATTCGTGAGAAGCAACAAATGTTATCAATTAAATAGATATCAATTTCTACTAACATTTTAAATCTCTACTTCTTAGTAATACTAACAACAACTCCTAACTTACATTTAAATTGGATATTGAGACCTGAAATAATAAAAAACCAATCTCCTCAATGTCATTTCATATTATCTTTCTAATTTTTTACACATTAATCCCCAAGTTGTACACATTAATGTTTAAACATGATTTTACAAAACAAATATTTTATCTGCTCTCCCATTATGTCAGTATTTTTTCATATTTAAGATATCTGTGTCATCACTTTACATTTTATCATTAAGGCCGAAACCAATATACATTTATCTTAAACGGTTTAACTTGCGCCAAGACAAATACAAAAAAAAAGGAATCACTTAGCTTTATATCACATGCTGGACGTTTTGGTTTGTCTCAGGATACACACAAGGAGAGTTGGCAGTCAGGGTGGGAGTCTCAGAGGGCGTAGAGATTCTACATTTAATTATGCAAAGTTGCGTCTGCCCACTCACGAGCTTCCTTCCAGTCCAAGTCAGATGAGTCAGTACCGAGAGGCTCTACAGATCTGATGGGTAGTACTCCATTGGTGTAACACGGAGTTTACAGGCTCATCGGATTTGGCTTTGGTCTACCGGGTGCTAGCTCCACAAAAATCGTCTGAATCATGATGGTTGTCCTGCAACGGATCACAAAAGTCGCTGCTGGTGCATAGTCATCAGCCTGTCCAGATTCAACAGGCGAGGCACCCTGTTTCACGTCCGATGAATCATACTGCAGGCATGACGTCTGTAGCCTCCTCGCCTTCAGCCGTTGGTAACCACGACTGTCCCACAGGTAACAGCTTTGTCTTGCTTAGCGCATCATCTCCTCTGCCACCGCACTCAAAGTTTCTCCCTTGTTCGTAATCACTCGTCAAGCAGGCTGCCTTACGATATCAAAAGCCCGCTTCTCTTTCCTTTAGATGAGCAATACGTAACTGAACGAAGCATAACAG
>BGPR01004657.1:193-30155 GCA_013235015.1 Araneus ventricosus | reverse complement strand
GCTTTAAGTTGTTCGGTCGGTCACATAAAACAGGGCACTGTATTTGTACCAAGAGATCGAGCCGGATAAGGAAGGGAGGAAAATTTGAACGATCGGTTTTTGCGTTTAAATAAAAGGCTGTTAATCTGAGGAAAATTATAGCGAAATTTTGGAAATTTCATATAAGTACGCATTATATAGTTGGGTATATATTGTTAAAATTTCAGAACGATATCTGCTTTATTTTTTGAAAAATTTAACTTTTTCGAGAAAAAGAACGTAGTCGGAAAATGCCTGTAAATATTTTTTAATCTTTCCGAATTCGCGGTGAGAAAAAAAATCCCACTCTAAAAATGTTGTGCTAAAATTTCAAACCGCTTTATAATGGTCGATTTTCAGTGAAACGATCTGAAAGCTAAGTTTGAAGTTAACACTTTGTCTCATTTATTATGCCTAAACGAATTGTACCCATCTCAAAGAAATTTTCCCTTTGGGGAGTGGGGGAGTGGCTTTTTATGGCGCAAGGGACATATTTAACCAAACAAAATTGTCTCCGAGTAAGTCTTCCAATAAAGGTTGAGCGCTTCCAAAGAACCCGAGTATACAATTATCAAAAATTGAGCATTCAATTAAAATGTGTTTGACAGATAAAATTGTATTGCATGCATGTCGGTGATGGCTCTCCTTTCAATAAATGTTTCTGTGTTAACTAAGTATGTATGTCCCTTTGAGGAAAATGAGTTCAGGCAAAATAAGCGAAACAAAATGATAATTCGAACTTCGTTCTCTTTATATTTTTCTGAAAATAGACTATTAAAAAGCCATCTGAAATTGTAGATCAACATATTTACAGTAGGACCTTTTATATCTCCACGAATTCGGACAGATAAGAAAGTATTTGCAGCCTTTTCCGACGACGTTTTTTTTTCTTTCCGAAAAAGTTGCATTCTTCAAAAATTAAGGCGGAATCGTTCTGAAATTTTAACTATATATACTCTACTATATAATTCGCACTTAAGCGAAATTTCAAAAATTCCACTTTAATTGTAAAAAAATTAAAAATACTTTTACAAAATATACGTTTTTTTCTTAATTTACTTCTACACTAATTAAGCTATCTTCACGTTGGAAGAATCATTTTATAGATCATTTTACTATCTGTAAATTTCTGAATTAAACTTTTCATCTCAGATTAATAGCCTTTTATTTAAACGCAAAAAACCGATCGTTCGAATTTCCCTCCCTCTGTTCCCCTTATCCAGGCCGATCTCCGTCTTCAAAATACAGTGCCATGTTTAGAATGGCAGACCCAACAAACTAAAGCAATATAAAATTCCCCTCGGCAAGCCGGAAGGCAAAGGTAGATTCCTTTAATCCGAAGATATAAGGAGAAAGACATTTAGCCCTATATTTTCATAAGAATTAGAGCTGTAAGAATGAAAGATGATGGAAGAGACTGCAAATGACGAGAGCTTTCCAAAAAGGGGTAACATGCATAGGTTGAAAGGTACTTAAAGTTAGGGTGGAGGGGAGGGAAAATCGCATTTCAACTCATAACTTCGAAGCAATTGTAGCTATCGAAAAAGTGCAAATGGAACAATTGTTCGTTATGATAAGGCAGTAATTCGCTTAATGTGAATTTTCTTTCCATTTTCAATTGTAAAGGAATTATGGGGGAATAAAAATTTCAAACCTCCACTATTTCTACCCCATTACATCTGTATCTACGAACTCGACCCAGATTTTCTTTATCCTTACAACATATCCCACGCTGGTTAAAATCAAATAAAAATTACTCCAGTTGTCGTGTTCACAAGAGAACATGGGTAAAAGCGTTATACATATATATACGATATAAGAGAAACAATCATATCAGCAGCAAAAGCTACAGAAACAATAAAAAAAAACAATCGTAAGCAACAAAATGTAATAAAGCAATTTAATAAACCGATCGAAAGAAAATACCGACAGTTTAAATAGGGATAAACATTATATAAGAATAAACAAAAGGGGTGAAATAATAAAAATAATATAAAACACATACGCAACGATTGAGCACATTTTGCTTTAATTCTAGGAGTGTTGTGGAAATATATCAAATTCAAATTTATATGGAGAGACAAAAGGATGGAAAGTATTTCGGTAAAAAAGTACGGATGCTCATCAGGGTAATTGAAATCCGTACTAACTACCTATACTAACCGTGGAATAATTAGAAAAATCCCAACACTTTCTGCGAACAGTGTTAGTTAATAAAGCTAAAAGAATGCTGTCTTCACCCCGAGTGTTAGGGTAGATAAAAAAGACAAATATAAATTACCAATTTTTTAAAATGTATATACCATAAAATAGAAAGATGCAAGCAGCAGGAAAGAAGGCAAAGAACTGAACGTCCCGTATTGGGCTCGGATGTTTTCAAAGTTTCAGATTACTAGATTTCGCTCCAAAGTTGTGAGGTGGTGGAAAGGTTCGATCAAGATTACGCTTGAGACAAAGAAACTGATGATAAATAGAGACAAAAAATGAAAAAAGGAAAAATTATAAAATTAATGGGAAAAGGGTATAAATTAAAACATTTTTTTCAAAAAAAGGGGCTAGAAAAAATGTTTTAATTTCTTTAATTAACGACTGAAAGATGCATTTTCGAGGTAAGCATATTAGACATTTTTGACTTGAGTGGCCCTGCCACAGTATTAAAACTGCACCACCATAGCTCTAATATGCAATCCTTTACTTACATCTTAAAGCCTATTAAAGGTTCATAGAACTACGGTTCAGCAACGGATTCTGTGACTACCACTTTTGAACGATATTAAACCGGAAAGGGATGTCAGACAATGAACCATATGAGCGCAATTCAGGAGGTCTTTGTTAGATCGCGCTCAGTAAAATGTAAACATCTCCCGTCCATTCTTCACTTTTCCTCTATTTTGATCAAAATAACTCCGCCTCGCGCATCCGTAAAAGCGCGGAGGGTTTCCGAATCCGTTGCTAAACTATACCTTCTTCGTAAGAATTAGTCGCTATCCGGCCCCTCCCCCCAAAGCACCAAACGTGAAAATAGAAAAAAATCTTTAATAAAAGATATATACATAGAAGTCGATTTCGAAAAATCGAAAGCTAAAAATCCGAATTCATAAGACCTGCATTAAAATATAATATGAAACATAGAAATATTCACAAAATATGAAAGAAAAAAATAGATTACCACCACTGGAATCCGCATAAGAATCACTGTTCATTGGCAAGTTGCACGAGGAAATGTGGGAGGAAGATGAAAGTTGTATAAACCAGTTTTTGTCGTTGCTGAGCAAAGGAAAAAAAAAAAGGCCTAGCCGGCAGCAGAATCATCTTGTCATATCGTCGCACAAGATTTCCTGTAATACCGTTTTTCATTAGTTGATCAAACAAAAGTATAGACTGTCTCGATTTTGAAACGCTACATAATGAAAAAACAATCATAAACAACAAAATGTGAAAAAGGAATGCAATAAACAGATCGAAAGAAAATACCGCGAATTTTAATAGAGAAAATATAAATATAAGCAAAAGAATGAAATAATTAAAATATAAACAAAAGGGGGAAAATAATAATATGAAACACAAACGCAACGAATGCGCAATAAATGCTGCAATTCTAGAAATGTTGTGGAAATATTTGAAATTTAAATGGAGTGAAACAAAATTTGGGTCGAAAAGGGATTAAGGAAAAACTTTCCATCCTTCTGTGTCTCTACATTTAAATTTGATTTATATATATATATATATATATATATATATATATATATATATATTTATAAGATTTAACAAAATTATATTTATATCAAGATTTATTTAATAGATTTAGATATAGAAGATTTTGGGAAAAATCTAATAAAAGTTCATGAAGATTTTGGTTTAATAAAATAATAGATATTAAAAAATTTACAATAGTTATTAATTTAGCTTTAAAAGAAAATTCATTAGTTTTGATAATAAGCTGTGAGATCAAATTAAAGGTCTACCACAAGGTGGACCTGCTAGAAGCAGTTTGGACAATATTTACCTACACTTTTATGAAAAAGACATTGTTAACAAAATGTCTTGTTTTATGTATAGATATATAGTTGATTGGAAAGTTTTTAATAAGGAATAAGGCTTAAAGCCACAGAGTAACTTCTATCCTGATCATTTGAAACTAATAAAATCTAATAACAACAATTTATATGCGAAATTTCTTGATATAAAGATCAAAATAATCTCTAATACTAATAAGGATGAATGTTTGTCTGTGTGTGTCTGTTGGCAGTGTACAGAACAGACCGTAGAACATAGAGCTACCAAATTTGGCACAGATATACTTTGGATGCTGAAGATGTGCACCTCGGAGCCGTTTTTTTGAAATTTTGATTCAAATTTAAATTATTTAAAAATTAAACCAAATTTCGCCGTTTTTTGCCAATAACTTCTGAATGAATTGATGGACAAAACAAATTTTTGTGTCATTTTAAAAAGCAAAAACTTATCTTTCCAATGACATCAGTTTTATGATTGTGCAAAATTGTATGTAATTTTTAAAGTCATCAGAATCTTATAATTATTTGGGTGCGAGAGTAAGTAGGAGGGGCCAAAGAGGTGTTTATCAACGTCACATTTCTCGGCGCGGAACATCAAAACAAACTTACTATGGATGAACGATAGGTTATGATCAGTAAATTGGCTAAATATTAATTAGTTCTTTTTTGTTAGAATCTTATTATTAGTAATTTGTTTCCTAACAGTTTATAGATACTAAATTTCTTAGTGTGTGTGTCTGTTTTATAGTTGGAAGATTTTAGAACATTTGTGTGTATGTGCGTCTTTGTGTTTAAAATTATAATGTAAAAACATATTAGCCAATATTTTAATGTTATACTGTAGCTATTGAAAGGTAATGTGTGTTTTTGAAGTTTACTTTGTGTGTTTTATTCCTCAGAGAGAATTATTAATCATACGTATGCATGTTTTATACACAGAGAGTAGTAATTATACTAGCATGTAAATTTTGTTTTGCACCGAGAATAATAATTATTCCTAAGATACATACAATTTTAGCTTAGAATTTCACATTAGCTATTAAATTAAATTTTTGCTTTTAACGTTTATAGATACTAAATTTCTTAGTGTGTGTGTGTTTTATAGTTGAAAGATTTAGGAATATTTGTCTATATGTGTTTCTTAGCGTTTTAAACTATAATGTTATGGGATACTGATAGATACTACCTTCGATTGCTGTTGTTACATAAATCTGGTGCAGTGGGTTTTGATAATTTAAAAACAGTTCGTGGAATGTTGTGTGAGACTGCACCTTCATATGCACTTTCTGACATTAATATACTTCTCAAGACTTACGGTTTAAGCCTCGGAAAACTCAAATTTCCAGGCGTAAATTTACCTATACAGACATTCCATTGATGTTTTCTTATGTCATATTACTGGAGCAATCTAAAGCAAGCAAGAATAAAGAAAAATTTAATACTAAACAAAGAATTGTGTTTGAAACTAAATTGAATGCTTATATACGGAAATCAATTCAGTGGTCCAAAGCTTTTCTTTCTTCATGGATCTGCAGGGACAGAACAGACGTTTGTTTATAATGCTTTTTTAGCAGTTGACAGTCTCCTTCAGGATCTTACAAAATGCCCACTCCATTTGGAGGGAAGGTTGTTTTACTCGGTGGAGATTTTCGGCAAGTTTTATATGTGATATTAAGAGGCTCACGATCACTGACAGCTGTTTAAAAAAGCATTGTTTTTGGTCAAGAGTGAGATCTTTTGAGACATTGACGGTTATATCTTCTACTTCTGCTGTATTCAATTGTTTATAAAGAAAATTTAGAGTTAAACTACATGGATATATTAGATTTTTCGTGTCTTGCGCGTGCAGCGATCATTATATTGGTGTCGTGTGCATTGTTTTAATTGGTTTGATCTGTGCTATCTTCGACTTAATTTGTCAATTTACTATAATTTGAATAATAGTTCGTTTGGAATTCTACGGTTTGATTCTGACAGTTTTGATCGTACGGTTTGTTTTAACTGTCATGCACATCGTTCATGTTTTTGAATTTGTTTAGACCAGTGTGCTCTTCGCTACTGTTGACATTTTGGTGAAGGAACGTTTTGAGGTGAGAGCTTTCGAATTAAGAAAAAATCGTAGATTCCTCGCATTCAATGAAAAAGCGAAGCTACTAGGCCAAGCCGCTGTTGTTTTTTAAGTTTAAAAAATTTGCCTGGAACCCACTTAGATGCCCCGAATGCGGAATTTTCCCTTCTCGGATGCTGCAGGCATAGCGTGCACAAGACACCATTAACACGCTTACTACGCACCCATAACAAATACTCTCACATCGCTAAACTGTTTTATTCTTGGCGACAAAAAGTTGGTGATCCAAAGTGGGGAGGAACAGCTGCGTACCCTAAACTTAAGTTTTGCCCTAATTCTTTCTTAATGTGTGTGCTTGTGTTCATGTTTATTTGATAGTAGATAGATGCTAGATCCTGTATAGGTTAAACTGTAGTTTAGGGTGCATACTTGCATAGTTCCTCTTATGATCGTTAATGGAGTGCTTAGTTTCAAGAGAATATTTGTTTTAGATGCACGTTGATCTTCTCATCAGTGTCCTGCGTGCATTCATCTTTTTATTGGTGTCTGGCACATAAAGTGAACTGCACATTGCTAAATTTGGTCTCCCGCTTGTTCACTTTGATTTAATTGGTTGATTTAAGTGGAATTTGCATAATATTTTGGTTTGAATTCTTCATTTTGAATTTTCACATTTTTGATCATTTCTCAACGGATTTTCTTCAAGTGAGTTTATTTAGCGGAGATAATGATTAATCAGATGTATGCATGTTTTATGGGTGCTTATTTTTTTAATGCATGTGTATATAAACTTTTTTATACACAGAGAGTAGTAACTATTCTAGCATGTATATTTTTTTTGCACTGAGAATGATAATTATTCAATTATATGTTGCATGTTTTATTCTGCAGAGATGATGATTAATCAAATGTATGCAGGTTTCAGAATTGCTTAATTTTTTTTTATGCATGGGTGTTCAAATTCTTTTATACCCAGACAGTAGTTATTATTCTAGCATGTCTATTTTTTGCACTAAGAATGATAATTATTCAATAACATGTTGCATGTTAATGTTATACTGTATCTATTCAAACGCAATGCATGTTTTTGAAGTTTACTTTGCATCCTTTATTCCACAGAGATAATTATTTATTAGATGTATGCATGTTTCATTCCACAGAGAGGTGCTTAATTTTTTTTATGCGTGAGTGTACAATTTTTTTTATACACAGAGTATTAATTATCCTGGCATGTTTATTTTGTTTTGCACTGAGAATGATATGGATTCTTTGAGCTGTAATACTTAACCGATATGAAGTTACTTTGGGTCAATTATTAATCTCTTAAATGCAGTTTTACTAATGCAAAAATGGCGGACCAGATGGTCGCCGTAGGCGGCTATTACATAATAAAATTATTACAAACAATAGATTATGATACTTTTTTTTACTATATAAAATCTTCGGATAGTAATCTTCGAACTGCAGTTACATCATGTATTTTATTTGTAAGTATGCCCGGGTATATTCAATCTTTAAATTCTATAAAATTATTCGAAAATTAAAGTTTAAAAAATATGAATTTGTCGAAAACCCTCATCCTTTTGTTTCTCTTACAGAGAAGCAGAAATTCTTCTAACTGCAATGTTGATATCTTTCTAAATCTCAATGGGATTCGACTGGAATTTTTATATAAGGTGGCTGCTTTGAAGTTATGAAAGAAAAATTATGCTATGTCTCCCCTATTGGAAAAAAAAAATTCCGGTATAAAAAAATATACCGGATCCAGTATCATACCGGAACCGGTGTTTCATAAACCGGTATCATACCGGATCCAGTATCATACCGGGACCGGTGTTCCATAAACCGGTATCATACCGGATTCAGTATCATACCGGATTCAGTATCATACCGGAACCGGTGTTTCATAAACCGGTATGATGCTGGATCCAGTATGATACTGGATCTGGTACGATACCGGTTCCAGTATGAAACCAGAACCAGTATCAAACCGGTATCATACTAGAATATTGATTATAGAATTGTACTGGATTAGGTACATATTATGGAGCACAGGATTTATCAAATTAACATAATTAAATCATTCAATAAAAATATATCATATATATATATATATATATACGAATCAGCTTTATTTTGCTTCTGGTACTACATGCTTTAATTTAAATCAGCACAGAATAAAATATTTTAGACTCAAAAAGATATTTT
Organism: Araneus ventricosus; assembly: GCA_013235015.1. Lineage (NCBI taxonomy): Eukaryota > Metazoa > Arthropoda > Arachnida > Araneae > Araneidae > Araneus > Araneus ventricosus. The sequence continues at coordinate 21,845 of BGPR01004657.1, read as the reverse complement.
TCTTCAAATAAAACAAACAAAGAAAATTATGAAAGTGATAACCAAATGAATAAAAGTTGCAAAACAATATAATTATTCTAAAAACAAATTAGATTTAATATTATTAATAAAGAGATTGTGGTTTTACATCTTATCACTATGAACATAAAAAAAGACAGTATTAAGAATAAATAAAAGTCGTAAGCTGATTTCCTTTTAATGCTTTCACCTTAGTCAAGAAAGATAAAAATTTTTTGGCCCTGAAAAGGGCCGTTTTTTATGTAGTGAAAGCATCAGGAAGTCAAATTCAACAGGCATTGATGTATCAGAGAATTCTCTTAAACATTTTTTTAAAAAATGATTCAACTCTATTCCACGATATATACAAACACATACATAAAATCATGAATATATGCATTGTAAATACAATATATTGCCCTTCTGAACATTACAAAAAATTTCAATCCTGTATATACAAAACATGATTTGAAAAATTTCCATTATTATTCACCGTAAAAGTCAGACATCCTTGCATAAGACACTTAATAAATGAGCAAATTTGCACTACATCATTACACTAAAAAAAGAATTCTCTTTATACATTTTTTATAAAATTAATACTGTATTGCAGGTCAAAATTTAAATTATATACAAAATATAAGATACATACATATAAAAGGGTTATGTTAATGTCCACGGTATTTCTCTGTAAACACAATTACATACCTCTTTGATCGAAGAGATAATTGAAACGCTACCAAATGACCTGGCTCTAGACAATCCAACATAAAGTTGGGCATGTGTAAAACCAGTACAGTAAATTCTTGATTATCCAGCATCCAAGTATCCGGAAATCTCAACTAACCGGAAAAATTAGAAAATGAGTTTTTCTAAAAATTTTACATCAGAATCCCAGAATTTAGCACGCCCAAACTGTTCCATTCACACGGGCAATTTATTTCTGGAATGCAACATCCGCTTCACATGGAGGGTCGTAGAAGGAAAAAAAGCAATATACAGTACAGTGACGTACACAAACTTGTTTTCACAGGGGGAGGGATTCAAAAGCAAAAACCAAAGGAGAAAAAAAGTTCCTCACCCTCCGCTGAAAAAGAAAAATCAACAATGAAAAAAAAAGCGGTATTATTATCCGATTGGATGAGCAGTATTCTGGGAATTAAAAATGTTTCTTTTGAGCTTGACTCAATCATTTCTTCTTCAATAACGTTACGCTGTAGTTTTGTCACTATTAGACTTGTTGTACAGCCCGTTGCACAGGCCTTTTGAAGGCATCAAATTTTAAAGTAGCATTATCACTGCACTTTTTTTTTACTACTTGCTGTTGGTTTGGCAAGTGAACGGCCAACCTCATGATTACCTACATGAGGTTTTTCTGAGAAATAAAATTCAATGAGTCTCCACATCGCTTCAGGAGCACTTACATCATATCTGCATTACGAACAGCAAACCTGTAGGAATAATATTGCAACTATGTAACCCTAACACGTTTTGCAGATCTTCTTTCTTCAACATGTTGCAAGTTGGAATTCCAACCGCATTCTCCATTCAGAAATAGAAGAGGATAAACCATAGGATTGCTGCACTGATTAAGTGGTGAAATATTTTTGTTTGTATTAACTGTTAGCAACTGGATAAATGCAAATATCTCGATTTGCTGGGGGCTCTACTTCATCTCCAACAAATATTGCAGCAACCTCTGTCCTTGAAGTAGGTGCATTATACCTGCACAATTCGAAATCTGGATTTTCCATCAAAACCATTTTAACATTTACAGCTGGATTAGATTGCATCAATTGATGCATCTGCAGATATGATTCCGCAAATGGATTTATGCTTCGTAATAAAGTGTCCAACTTCTCCATTACAGAGTGAAGGCAGGCTTGATTATTCTCCATACGTCTATTCTTTGCTTCACTGGAGTCAGATATGTACAATTGTCCATAGCCAGGTCTGTTGCGTACATTTGAACAGAGAGGAGAAACCATATGATAAATCTGACCATGTATATTTAAACACTATGGACATGTTCCAAGAGGTGCCTTTATTTCAGCCCCCATAGGTGCAAAGGCTAATGCAGCATTATATTCTCGAATTTGCTGTTGATAGTTTTTTGCTACCTGTGAATTGGTGCAGAGTAATTGCTTGAAAAGATCAGGAGCTTCTGTCAGATGAACTTTCATATCATGACAGGATTTGGTATAGTTTTTCCTCGAGTTCACTTCGTTTTCACAATAGAATGCATCACAAAATTAGCACACATCAGACATATTGCTACAGATATGTTCAGGGACATTCACCTCAAATTGAGAATGAACACGATTTGCCTAAGTTGATCAGAACGTTTTCTGGCTCGCCTAAGCTTCTCAGCTTTATTTCTAGCTGATCTCCTTAAAGCGTGCGTTTCATCAAAAATTTCATTTTAAATGTCCGAATGCTGTTCCTCCGCAGATTATAATAAAGGTCTTGCAGACTCATTTGCATCAAGAAATTAACGAAATGTTGAAAAAAAAAGCACTTGCAGCACTGCCGCCACGCTTCGACCATAGCCGAATGTAAACAAAGCGGTCGTTGCCATCGTAAGAAGAGGCCGCGGTGGCCTAGTGGTAAGGTCCCGACCCCGGGGCCGGAGGGTCGCAGGTTCGAAACCCGATTCCACTGAAGATCCGCCGTGTATGGGGCCTGTTGCACGCTAAATCATACGTAGTGGCCAAACGTCCTCCCGTTGGTGTGGCGCTGAAGTTTGGAGAGGGGGGTGCCAGCTCAGGTGTCGTCCTCGTCATCTGACCGCGGTTCAAAATTACGAGGTCCGTCCCTAAATAGCCCTCGTGTTGCTTCAAAACGGGACGTTAATATAACCTAACCTAACCTAACCTAGCCATCGTAAGAAAAGACTTTTCCCCCACGTTCTATTTCCGCCTTAGCGTTTTATATATACAGATTTTCATTGCATATATTCATATCTTTATGCATGAGTTTGTATATATTGCGGAATACAGTTGAATCATCTTTTAAAAAAATGTTTAAGATAATTCTTTTCGAATTTGTCAATTGCAGGGCATAAGAGAAATTCGTTATTTTTAAATATATCAGTATATATGGCTTGTTAGAATTTTTAAAAAGCAGATAACATTTAAACATGTATTATAATCTATATATATAAAACACTAAAGCGGAAATAGTACGTGGCGGAAAAGTCTTTTTTGCCGATGGCAACGACCGATTTGTTTACAATTGTAACGGTCGTAACTGATAATTCAGAAATAAACAGAACCTTAATTTTTTCCTACAAAACCTGAACTTTTTCGACATTTCCTAATCTGAACCTTTTTTGTGAATACGGGAATGATAGCCTTTGAAGCTAAAAATCCCCCAAAGCCTTCAAATCAATCCAAAAGCTCCTGATCTTTTCAAGGAAATACTCTGCAGCAATTTACAGGAAGCAAAAAACTATCACCATCAAATTCGAGAATATAATGCTGCATTAGCCTTTGCATCTATGGGGGCTGAAATAAAGGCACCTCTTGGAACATGCCCATAGTGTTTCCATATACATGGTCAGATTTATCATATGGTTTCTCCTCTCTGTTCAAATGTACGCAACAGACCTGGCTATGGACAATTGTACATATCTGACTCCAGTGAAGCAAGGAATAGACGTATGGAGAATAATCAGGCCTGCCTTCACTCTGTAATGGAGAAGTTGGACACTTTATTACGAAGCATAAATCCATTTGCGGAATCATATCTGCAGATGCATCAATTGATGCAATCTAATCCAGCTGTAAATGTTAAAATGGTTTTTATGGAACATCCAGATTTCGACTTGTGCAGGTACAATGCACCTACTTCAAGGACAGAGGTTGCTGCAATATTTGTCGGAGATGAAGTAGAGCCCCCAGCAAATCGAGATATTTGCATTTATCCAGTTGCTAACAGTTAATACAAACAAAAATATTTCACCACTTAATCAGTGCAACGATCCTATGGTTTATCCTCTTCTATTTCTGAATGGAGAATGCGGTTGGAATTCCAACTTGCAACATATTGAAGAAAGAAGATCTGCAAAACGTGTTAGGGTTACATAGTTGCAATATTATTCCTACAGGTTTGCTGTTCGTAATGCAGATATGATGTAAGTGCTCCTGAAGCGATGTGGAGACTCATTAAATTTTCTCTCTCGGAAAAATCTCATGTAGGTAATCATGAGGTTGGCCGTTCACTTGCCAAACCAACAGCAAGTAGTAAAAAAATGTGCAGTGATAATGCTACTTCAAAATTTGATGCCTTCAAAAGGGCTGTACAACAAGTCTAATAGTGACAAAACTACAGCGTAACGTCATTGAAGCAGAAATGATTGAGTCAAGCTCAAAAGAAACATTTTTAATTCTCAGAATACCACTCATCCTATCGGACAATAATATGCCTTTTAATTTTAAAAGAAAACAATTCCCTGCACATTTGGCATTTTCTATGACCATTAATAAATCCTAAGACAAAACTTCTAATAAAGTGTATTTGGTATTAACTAATCCTGTTTTCACACATGGCCAACTTTATGTTGGTTTGTCTAGAGCCAGGTCATTTGATAGCGTTTTAATTATCTCTTCGACCAAAGAGGTATGTAATTGTGTTTACAGAGAAATACCGTGAACATTAACATAACCCTTTTATATGTATGTAGCTTATATTTTGTATATAATTTAAATTTTGATCTGCAATACAGTATTAATTTTTTTAAAAATGTATATCAATTGTTTAAGAGAATTCTTTTTTTAGTGTAATGATGTAGTGCAAATTTGCTCATTTATTACGTGTCTTATGCAAGGATGTCTGACTTTTACGATGAATAATAATGGAAATTTTTCAAATCATGTTTTATATATACAGGAATGAAATTTTTTGTAAAGTTTAGAAGGGCAATATATTGTATTTACAATGCATATATTCATGATTTTATGTATGTGTTTGTATATATCGTGGAATAAAGTTGAATCATTTTTTAAAAAAAATGTTTAAGAGAATTCTCTGATACATCAATGCCTGTTGAATTTGACTTCCTGATGCTTTCACTACATAAAAAACGGTCCTTTTCAGGGCCAAAAAATTTTAATCTTTCTTAAGTAAGGTGAAAGCATTAAACGGAAATCAGCTTACGACTTTTATTTATTCATAATACTGTCTTTTTTTATGCTCATAGTCATAAGATGGAAGACCACAATCTCTTCATTAATAATATTAAATCTAATTTGTTTTTAGTTAGTTTTTAGAATAATTATATTGTTTTGCAACTCTTATTCATTTGGTTATCACTTTCATAATTTTCTTTGTTAGTTTTATTTGAAGAAAAATATGTTTTCGAGGCTAAAATATTTTATTCTGTGCTGATTTAAATTAAAGCATCAGAAGCAAAATATATATATAAATCTGATTCACATATATATATATATATATATATATATATATATATATATATATATATAAATTTTACAATATTTTTGCTAAGACGCAGTGTTTTCATTGTAGCAAGCGAAGCGAGCAAGGTTTGTGTAGCAAACACTGGAGGATTTCAATCCTCCGGGGGATTGGCGATCTTTCACGAGCAGGGGCTGAGCCACCTAGTAATAACTAATTTTATTTTAAAAAATTAGATTACGCCTACTTGAGGGGGCTTATCTCTCTCCCTCTGCGGATCCACTTCCATACACATATATGGTTAATCAAACTTTTTATATTGCAAGTATTTAAGTTATTGTTACGCCCTTATTACATGTATTTAAACCAGTATACTGTCTTAAATACTTACAGTATATTTTTATACTGGTTCAAAATTTGCAGTATGTTTTCATACTGGTATCAAAATTTCCAGTATGGTATCATACCGGCTTCAAAATTTCCAGTATGGTTTCATACCGGCTTCAAAATTTCCTGTATGGTTTCATACCGGTTTCAGAATTTCCAGTATGGTTTCATACCGGTTTCAAAATTTCCGGTATGATTTCATACCGGCTTTAAAATTTCCAGTATGTTTTTACTGGTTCCGGTATCATGTTTACTGGTTCCGGTATCATTTTGATACCGGTATTTTGAATTTTTTCCATTAGGGTCATACATGCGCAGTAAAAAGTTATTTACAACAAATGCTCTTATCTCCTTTAATATTCATAGTTTTAACTTTAAATTTCAATGGAATACTTCTCTAATACATTATCAAGTATTCTGAAAGTTTTGTATTATTTGTGGTTTAAAACTCTGCACGTTATAAGCAAAAAACATCTGGAAAAATTTGATATATTTTAAGAAAACCTTTATATTTTCAAGAAAGTACTTGCTATTTTAACGAAAATGCATGTGAGCAATGTATATATTAAGACAAATCTTTATGAAATTTGTAAATCATTATCAGCTTTCTGTAGAGCGGAGTGAGTCGAGATTTTTTTCTTCTTCATCAATTTCTGGTTGGTCCCCTAAATGCCTTCGTCAACGAATCTTCACTGTAAAATATGAGTTAGAGTCGTATCTTTACATGGTTTTAGTTCAAGGGAGGTTGTTTAGCCTTTCCGGATAAATTCTAAAAAATGTGAAAATCCGAAATTGTCCAACAATTTTTGATTATATAGTGTAAGTCAGACGTTCTGGAAAATTATATTTTCTATATAGTTCAAAAAATGCGATCAGAGTAGTTTTTGGTGAGGTCGATACTATGTCACGGAAATTAATTTCATTAAAATACACTCGTTCACCATACTCCGAGTGCACAGCTAGATGTGTTCCATGGGTTTCCTTTTGTGCAACGGAAAACCTAATAGCCTCAATAAGCTCTGTGTTCTTGAAATTGAAAATAACTTGATAGCTCCCTTTGTTAATGTATTTTATCGCTCGTATTGAATTGCGAGTTTCTACATTCAGATGAGCACTAAGCATTTTTGTAAAAATAGAAGAATAAGGAACTACCCAAAACTATTACAACAGTACTATAATCGCCATTCATAGTCTCAGTTAATCCTACTTCTGCTGGGAATCTATGTCGTACTGGGTATATGTGTTTTGACTATGAACAGTTTCTTTTTGAAGCTTTAATGGAATTTTTTTATATATTTGCCATCTTTCATGCATTGAGAATGAGCATTTGACAATGCTCACTCAATGACGGACCTCAGGAACCGTGCATCATGTTTTTGACAATAATAGCTTGTGATTCCTTATCACTGCTTGGATCAGGTATTCCGGCGTTGATAATTCTATCAATTTGATTGATCCTCAGCTTGTCTTTTAACCAAAGTAAAATTTGGACGTGTAGCAAGTCTCGTTTTTGCCATTCAATAGAATACATGAAACACAATATATATTCCTATATTTTCCCTTTAGTTATAACTAACATCAGTTGTTACAATTTTAATCTAAAATCTCTTGCAACTATTATCCTGTCTATTAATAAATTCCTGTTTCAGCATCAATTCATCGACAAATTTTTGAACAAAATCTGATATGAAGAGATACAAATATAAATTACTAAAATTAAATGGACTGCAAACTCAGAAAATTAATATTAAGCGTTCGAGTTGGGTTATTTCAGGAAAAACATTAACCCCAAATTAATTATTTATTTCATTTCCGATTAGAATCACATATTCGCTGTTTTCTTTATGATTACGCGATACTTGGCTTTAAAATTAAATTATTACACATGATTGCGATTTTCTATACGATCATGTGACGGTTGATTTTAAAAAATAAATAATTTCACGTTATTGAACTTTTCTTTAGGATAATGGGCTGGTTGATTTTAAAAATTAATTAATAATCTTTATCACCGACAGCTGAGGCAATGCGTCTTACTTTATTATTTATTTAACTGTCTGTAGTCACAAATATTGAATTTAAGATGGCGTCTCATATCCTAATCCTCTGTCCACCCCTGTGTTTCAAGCTACAGCTCTGTAAATTTTCGTCAACATCGGTTTGGAAGTTTAGCGGTGAAAGCATATCAAACAGACAAGCAAACCTTCACATTATTATATTACTAATTATTAAGGAAGTTCGAATTCACAGCAGAACACCATGTATGTACCCAAGTACGACTTTTCGTTCACTGTTTAGCTCTTCTTCTTCCTTTGCTTCCTCACATGTGACGCAAATGTACGTAACTTTAGTTGTTGTTCTTTTTGAACAACATTCGATTTATTTCTTTTTATTTTTTTGGTTTCACTTTGGCTTGTCCCACTTCCTAGTTTTGAAGACTACCAGCGATTATAACTGCTTTCTGGGTTATTCTTCTAGTTCAACATGATAGACTCTTCGATCTAAGCAGCCCAATTTAGGCAAATGTTTGCTGTCAATCTGAGTCTTTAGAAATTTTAGACCATAAAAAATTACCTGACCTCATATTTAAATTAATTTAATAAAATTATTGCTGTAAATAGTAACCAAGCATGTTCCCTCTCTAAATATTTAATAAAATGTTTTGTTACTACTAGCCTTTTATTAAAATACTTAATTGAAGATAGCTGAATGTAAATACTTGTTCTCTAACTGCAAGCATGCTGTACTTTCTTTAAAAAAATAATTCCGTAAAACACATTTATATCGTTGCAGCATGAGTTATCTATGTTATGGCGGATATATTTAATTAATTGAGGTTGCGTTACTGGCCTATTCGTCGTAACGGTCCAAATTCGGTATCCCTTCTCTATGTTTAGTGTATAATTTCCCTTAAAAGAATTCCTTCGAACAAAATAGAAAAAAAGTTTTTTGCGATAAAACATGAACATTTTCATTGTTTCATCCAATGAAATAAAACGCATTGTATTTATAGGTATAAAAATATCCTGCTATAATCCTGTTGCGTGAAAAAAGAGAGTCCCATTGAGTTTATTTTGCTGAGAATTCTTCCGAAATTAAAATTTAAGGGATTGAAGTCTAATCTTCAATTCCTAACCATTTTATGCATTTTAGTATACTTTAAGAAATAAAACGGAAGCTATTTTACTTTAGATGAAATGTTATCTTATGACCATCTATAACACACTAAAATAGATTAATGGTATGTCTAAGAGAATAGTTTAAGAAAATTAAAATGGTTGTAAGTCACAGACATATTTTTGCTTTTGAATCATGAAGTGTACTTAACAGAAATATTTCATTTTTCAATAGGAGAATATATATTTATTTCCTTTCTTGCAATGGAGGCCATATGGCTTCTGATCTTTGCAGCCTGGGCGTGCTGCAATTGTTGGAAAACCGTCTTCTGTAAGTAAGTAATAGGTATATTTATTTTATATAGAAACAATCATAACAGAAATACAAGCTACATAATCAAAATAAACATAAATAATCGACAGAATGTGAAAAAAGGAAAGAAAAAATCCATCGACAGAAAATGCCGACAGTTCTATCAAGGGAGAAAATCTAAATATAAAAAAAGGGGGGGGGGGAATTATAATATAAAACACAAACGCAAGGCTGTGGAAATATATCAATGCCAAATTTAAATGGAGAGTCAAAATAATGCATTGTTTTTAGGTAAAAGCGTATAGATGCTCATCAGGGGTAAGAGAAATCTATACGAAACGCATTAGATATATCATAACAGTGTTAGCTAATAAAGATTATAAACACTGCCTTCGCCCCAAGCGTTATGGCAAACCAAGATGGAGAGTCAAAAGAATGTATTGTCTGTCATAACGCTCGGAGTGAAGGCAGTATTGCCATCTTGAAAACGGTACAGTATAAGGGGAAAAGAATTAATCACAGAGTTGTAAAGCATCATCAACTTATAATGAAAAAAAAAACGCTTGTTAGAAAGAAAACGTACGAGGCTCACATTCGTTTGGCTTAAAAATACCCACACTGCCCGGCCTACCCAAAAAGTGTGTAAGGCCGGTAGAGGACCAGCGGGCAGACCTCCACCAGCATGTGGAGGACGGGATTTATTGGGTACAATAAAAAAAAATCCCTTTTCGGCAAGCTTTAAGGCAAAGGTAGATTCCTTTACGTTAATGTTACAAAAGTCATGAAATATTACATATTGATCAATACAGACATAGCCAATGACTTTATTGTTTCTACACATTGCAGTATTTACGCTGTCATTCTGTTTTCATGTCATTTGATTTTTGCTATATCAAGGTTTTATCATTCCATTTTTCATTCCAAAAAGTTATGATAGATTTATCGGTCAGTACATTGGTCAATTTTTTTATATCTCAACACATAATCATTCAACAGGTAGGAATCATAAAGAAATAAACATCTCAGCAGTGCAAATATCTCCTAGATAACATTAAGCCAGCCTATCTGAAACAGTAGCAAGAAATTGACTCTTGGCACGAATGAAGAAGAACTCTAGATTTAAAAATTAATTTATTTAATCTAGGTTACAATATAATTGTGTGGACATTACTTTGTCATATGGTAAAACCACATGACATGATACACTTAAACACTACTAAAATGGGCTCATTTAGAGAACTCCCTGGTTACAAAGATAATAGTCACTAAATTCTTAACATATAAGAGAATAAAGATTATTAAACATTGTGAGTGGGAAATTGAATACGTGTTTCTAAAGCATAGGATATGAATGCAGCCAATTCGAACAGTAAATTTAAATCTCCATCGACGGATAAAACCAAATACTCAGGCAGAAAATCCCAAACAATTTTAAAGTTAAGCAGATATTTTTCAATAGCAAAAAGGATAAAGGGAACTGTTATTTAATTACTCTTATTTTTGCCTACTTTATATTGATTTTATTAAACAAATCATGGTCCCGCCATGTGTAGTTAAATATCAAATTAAAGTATTCTGTCAAAAAAACCTATTATCAAATTAACTATTAAAATTATTTGATTAATTAAAATTAACTATCTACTTAATTAAAGTTAAAAAATTAACTGTTACAAAACTCCACTAAAACCTTTTTTATGCCTTATACTATATGCCAGTAATCTTTATCTTATGATTATCTAATAATTATATTAATTTAAATAAAAGTCACTGTGGCTATGTATGTATGTTCCAATTCTCCTACTAAATCGCTGGACTGATCTCAATCAAACTTTTCAAACTCTTTATTTAAGAAAAGGGAAAGGTCACCTTCAACTTTTCAAAGCCTAAAAGATGCTTAAAATTTCACTTAATTAAAAATTAAGCAAGGCGTTTTTCCGCAATGTCTTTCATTTCCATAAATTTGTTTCTCTCATTTTAATATTTTTTTCAAAATTAATTTTAAACTGAATTCGTAATAATATTCTTGTTGATCAAAAATAATACGAAGAACTGTTTCCAGAAGGAAGAATGCTAAAAGCAAATTTTAAAAGTAGACGATTTAACAATTTATATCGGGACCAGCTATTAATTTATTTTCACGCTTTAAATTAATGAATAATTAAATAGTTAATTTAATTGGTTCAAAATATTCATTAAAACCTTTCATTGACTTTAGTAATTGTTAACAAAATTTGAAGTACCTATATAACAAATAATAACGTATGAAGAAAACGGATGTTTTTAAAAATTGTCTGGTTCAATTGATATTCTCATTTTAATTAAAAGCATTTTAGATCAGAAAAGTAATTTGTGTATTATAATATTTATACAATAGTAATTTTTACATTAAAAATATTAAACATGAAAACATTTTAATCCGGAGCAAAGCCAGGTATATCAATTAACAGTTATAATTAACAAAATTTAACTAAGATATTAACTATAAATTAATTAAATTAATTAGTCATAAATTAATTATATATTATACCGTATAAAAAGTGAAGGTGAATGCGGTTGATGGGAACTCATAACTTCTAAATAATTCTTGCTGTCAAAAAACTTTCAATATAAAAGTAGTTTGTTATGATATGGTGATAATTACCCTAATTGAAATTTTCTTTCTCTCTTCAATCTTAACGAAGCTATGGGGAAATGATAAATTGGGGAGGAGATTGAAAATGGCTTTTTAGCTCATAACTTCTAAGAAATTGTGGCTATCAAAAAAGTTTCAGTACAAAAGTTGTTTGTTGTGATAAGGCAATAATTCGCCTAATTTGAATTTTCTTTCTATCTTGAATCGTAAGAGAATTATGGGAATATGAAATTTTCAGTCCCCCACCATTTCCACCCCCTTTGAGCTGGTTAGCCCATCTGCGAACTCGGCCGAGATTTTCACCCTCCTTACAGCATATCCGTCGCCAGTTAAAATCTAATCAAAATTACTCTAGTTATCGTGTTCACAAAATAACACGGGCCAAAGCATTATGCATATACTTCTCTACTAATAATAATACGGAAAAGAACATTTTGCCCTCTATTCTCATAAGTATTGTAGCTACAAGAATGAAAGAGGGTGGAAGAAACTGCAAACCAACCTGCTTTCCAACGAGGGGTAACATGCATAGGTTAAAATGTATTTTAAGTTCGGGGGAGAGGAGGGGAAGGGTGGGAAAATCACTTTTCAGCTCATAACTTCTAAGCAATTGTAGCTATCAAAAAAGTTTAAATACAAAAATTGTTCGTTTTGATAAGGCAATAATTCGCCTATTTTAAATTTTCTTTCTATTTTCAATTGTAAAGGAATTATGGGAAAATGAAAATTTCCACCCCCCACCATTTCTGCCCCCTTTGAGCTGGATAGCCCATCTGCGAACTCGACCGAGATTTTCACTATCTGTACAACATATCCCAAGCTGGTTAAATTTACATCAAAATTACTCCAGTTATCGTGTTCACAAGATAACATGGGAAAAAGTGTTATACATATATATATATATATATATATATATATATATATACTTTTTAACGAAGGGTGGTTTTGGGTTCTAGGAGTCATGATCGGTGAAGATCTGCAGAAATTTTCCGAAAGTCGTGTCATGAGAACCATTGCAATAGGTAGAGTTCCTATAAGGAATCTACCTAAAATTATACAGGCATTGCCCGAATAGGGGCAGTAATTTTAAATACAAGAGAGCTGAGAGTGTAAACATGGTTCGACCCACCTCGGTGGGTAGAAAATAGCTTGATTTACTGCTCGGGTAAACAAGGAACAGTAAAAATATATAAAAATAAATAAGTATTGAAAAAGAAACAAACAAATAAACACAGAAAAAGCAGTAAAAATCAGATATATAAAAAAGTCAAATATTGAAACCCCATAGTATAAAAACAAAACATACACAAACAATATTACACATCAAACGACACACAAAACACAAATAAAAACTGTACCAAACATTGAATTAAAAATACATAAATTAATAATAATAATAATAATTACTTCTTAGATAGAGAGGAATAAATTCCGTTAGTCAACGGTAATGCACGTCCCGCGTATAAGGGAATATCAAATTTTCAGTTACAGAATGTTTTTTTGAGTAAAACTGCGCAAGTTAAAAATTACTTTATGTCCTATACAGGATAAAAACGGCCAATGGGAGAGGAAAAGGAATGAAATTTTGTAGTCTAAAAATAAAAACAAGGTGAAAAAGTAGAATGCATAGCCCCATCCCCCCCAAAAAAATCTAAACAACCGTTAGGGCATTGACAACGTGGCAACAGGTTTCCAGAACTGCGGAGAGACTCGGGAATTGGAACAGTCATCTATTGTCGGGGCCAATGGACCAATAGCTGCCACAGGGCGCCGAGAGAATCCCACACCAAGGAACTGACAGGGTACAATAAGTTAAAAAAAAACGCATAAACAAGTGGAGAGCGCTATAAACCTATAGAACTGTCATTCAGGGAAAAATTAAATAAAAAATAAAAAGTATTTCTTAAAAAGACCAACTCATGTAAATAATAAAAAAAAGAAAGACTCAGCAGGCGGGAAGTCAGGAGCACAGAATGCTGAACTGTAGAAAGTGTGAAATAAAAACCAATCCTGAGAGGAGATGTCAAGTGAAAAGTCCTTGGCAAAATGGTAAAAGAAAAAAAGAGTAAGAACATTCTTTCAATATGATAAGATAGAAGTAATACGGACCCTAAAGACATCATTGGAGTCAGTTATGGTCTCTCTCCTGGGTCAGTGTATCGCAAATTTTCCTACTGGTCCTGAAAGCGCCTTCCATTTTGGTGACAGCCTGTCTATTTGTTAAGAGATTGTTAAACTACGCTTTTTTGTGTTCATCTGCGGGTTTAACTAGATGGAAATCTTTGGTGAGGGAACAGGAGAAGATATAATGATCTGCATCACCCAACATTCCACAGATACAGTGTGGAGAGTCTAAGAATTTAAAACGATGAAGGTAAGATGGGAATGGACCATGCCCACTGAGAAAATATATTAAAAACTTATTATGGATTAAATATTTTGGGCTTACCTGATTAATGTAACCTCTCACCCTAATTCCCGAAGCTGAATCGTAGCTATTCCAGTATTCATTCCATTTGTTTACTATGCAATTCTTTAGGAGGCCTTTGAGGTGGGAGTAGGGAGCAGGAATGACAAATTTCTCACCGGATGTTATGGCCAATTTGGTTTGTTGGTCGGCCAATTCGTTTCCAGGAATTCCCACATGGGCTTTAACCCAGGAAAGGCCGACCATATTCTTTGCCTTAAAGATGTTTGATTTCACTTTGTTAACGAATTCAGATCTGGTATTTGCGCTATTAACATTCGTTTGGCTGAGATTTTCAGGTATGTGATGCCAGAAAACGTGGAAGAAGCTTATTTGTTGCTGAATTCATTTATAGTTCTTGCTGAAAGTGTTTGCCATTAACCCCATTATACACCAAAATGGAATAGAAGCAATGGCAAGCTATCTACGCAAAATCGGGCATAACATGAACAAACTCTGGAATCAACACTAGAATGCTTATCAATTGATATTTCATGTAGAATTTTCAATTTCATGTTACATTTGGCGAGGTCACATTAATGTGAGCACCATTCTTGGATCTCTTCTAGGATGTATTGTTCGATATTGTGGAGATCCAGAGGTGTAATGAGCTGACAGATATCACTTTCAGAGAGAATAAATAAACCTAATAATAAATGCTTACTCATTTGTTCCTCGTTTCATGGTATCACGTTCTTGAAAATCACAACCGAACGAATGCGGTCCTCATGCGTTTTCTTTACAGTCTGCATTCTTTTAGTACTAAAGTGGACGCAGCTTGTAGTGATCACTTTGGGTCAAAGCCAAAGTGATTAGTACATCCAAAATGCAATAAAATAATAAAAATCTGTAGTTAAACAGGGTGATTATAATTAAAGTTTAACATTCAGAAAGCTGTACAAAAGGAACCGCTGGTCAGAATGACCTGAAACTTGACCTCAATATACTCGAAGAAGAGGAAAAAAGAATCGCAGAAGAAAAAAATAATGTTAGAAATAGATAGCGCTTTAGATGTCATAAAACGTTTATGGGTTTGAGTACCAGTGACTGTGGCTACTCAATGCGACGGCTGTTGCGTGGGCCGCAGGTTAAACCAACTGTACTATTCAATGTAAATGACTTAAAGGATTTTTAATGAATAAATCAAGGACTTCCAACTCATTCGGAATTGTGGTAGTTTTTGTTGAAAGCCTTTCAACCACGACAAGGTCGGGCCACGTCGGATAGGAAAATTGAAATCCGTTTTTAATGGTCCTAAGTCTAAAAAACCTCAGAAAAAGCAACAATGAAATCGATTTTTAACTCTCGCGACACTTCCTCAAGAAATGTTTAATATACAGTCCACCGTTTTCTGCCACAAGTTCAAACCGAGACATAGCATGCTCCACAACAGATTGGAGTGTATCTGTGGTGATGTTGTGAATGTGTTGCGCAATGCGTGTCTTTAATTCACCTACGTTTGCAATCAGCCCATCAAACACTACATGGTTCAAATAAACCCACAGCCATAAATCACAAGGATTAAGATCAAGTGATCTTGGAGGCCAATTTGCTGGAAAAAGACGGCTGATAATCCAATAATTTCCGAAATGCACGCAAGGCCACGGTGGCCTAGTGGTAGGGTCTCGACCTCGGGACCAGATGGTCGGAGGTTCGAAACCCGATTCCACTGAAGATTCGCCGTGTATGGCGCCTGTTGAACGCTAAATTATACTTAGTGGCCAAACGTCCTCCCGTTGGTGTGACGCGGAAGTTTGGAGAGGGGGTGCCAGCTCAGGTGTCGTCCTCGTCATGTGACTGCGGTTCAAAATTGCGAGGTCGGTCCCTGAATAGCCCTTGTGTTGCTTCAAAACGGGACGTTAATGTAACGTAACCGAAATGCACAGAGAGCAGTTGCTTAACATGATTTGCAAAGTGCGGAGCAGCGCCGTCTTACATGAAAATTATGCTACCCACATACGCACGCTGTTGTAGAACTGAAATGACGCGGTTGCGCAAAACAGATTCATAGCGTGTGTATGAATACCATAACGCTAAAGCGAAACGATTTATATGAATGAAATTTTTCTCGGAATCCTCAAATAAAAAACAAACGTAGATAGGAAACGATTTTGGCTGAAATCCGTCAATGGAAAATACTGTTTGAAATTCTCGGGATGCTCTTCTCTATGCTTAAAAATTAAACTATATCAATTATAAGGCTACACAAGCAAGTTCCGTATAATTGTTAGAAAGTCAAGGAGACAATGTTCTTTATTTCTTCATTAGATGTTGCGAAATAAAACGGTCAAATATATAGGATCTAATCCAGCTGGTTACTGAAAAGTTTATACCATAATGTATAATTTTTTTAACTAAAATCTTACAGAATTATAAATTATTACGTTAGTTTTCTTATTATTACATTTAAATTCTTTTAAAAGTTGAATTAATGAGATATTCAATTTGATAAGAAAAAAAACTTCAATATTCTGTGATGGATGGAAGAATTTCATAGCAAAATTTGGATTGTGCTCACAAAGTATGCAAGAAGGAATGGATGATTAGAGCTACTATCTTTTAGCTGAAAAAACTTACTGGATATTTAGAGAGGGAAAGCTTGTGCACAATAAACGCATGTTCTATTTATAGAAAACAAGAAATTCCCAAGAACATTAGTTTCGATTAAATTTGGGGCTTAATTTGACCAATAAAAATAAAGACGCATGCCAAGATATAGAGGACATTTATATTCCCTTTCGAGAAGAGTTTCTGAAACCAGTATTTTAGAATCCGCATTTAAGTTCTGAAACTAATGTAATCAAAACTTTAGGAACAACGCATGGACATCTACGATTCATGAAAAAATAAGTAGGATGCAAAAAGAGTTCCAAAATTTGGTGAGAGAAAAATATATCTGCAGTGATTTAAATGTTATGTACAAACAGCAGCGGAGTAACTAGGGTGGGGCCGGTAGGGCACGTGCCCTGAGCACAATTGCCAGAG
Organism: Araneus ventricosus; assembly: GCA_013235015.1. NCBI lineage: Eukaryota > Metazoa > Arthropoda > Arachnida > Araneae > Araneidae > Araneus > Araneus ventricosus. Next base: position 4,533 of record BGPR01004657.1, on the reverse strand, counting down.
AGAGCAAAATTAAGGAATAAATTGGCTGTATTTAAAAGAAAGTAGGTTTCTTGAAGCTCTAATTCCCAAGATTCTTATAATTGAAATGGCCTCAGCAAAGTGTGGAGAAATCTTAAGGGTACAGCCATTTTAATGACCCGCAAACCTAAAACTGCGACAAAATAACAAGTAATATTATATTTTAGAGATTTGCTGACCCAAACCCCCATCAATGAAATTAAAAGCTCGTTTAAAAGGAAGGTCATTTTCCACAGTCTCGGGTGGGTGGGAGATAAGGGAAGATGGTTAGGGATGATTATCTCCGCAGGTTCCATTATGCCTGATTCATGCTGACTGGATATCAGTTTCTTCGGAAGTTGGTGATAAATGGTTATCAAAAGTGTAATTTCTATTTTCAATCAGCAATAAGTGAGGAACGGAAAATATTCCTCCATTTTCTTGCGTAATGTAAGGGCACTTCAGCAACTTAAAAAGAGGCAATTTCGCTATCTTATCACTGTTTTCAGTACTGAATATTTACATAATTTATTTATAATTTATTTGATGGAAATATGATAGTGTTTATTTTAAATAGAGTTTCGCGAAATCTAGATGCAATCGTTTTGTCAAACGCAAGCAAGAAAAATAAAACTTAGAGAGAGAAAAAACAACGTAAAGATTTCCAATTGCTTGTAAAAATTATCAGCCCGCATTAACGTTGAAATAAAAGAAATGAAAGCGATTTCTTTAATAATTAACGAGAAAAAATATATAAAGAATAGGAATTCAATTCCTGCCGTAATGTGAAGCGTTTTCTTTCATTCCTGAGTTACTCTATTGTCATCGATTAATTTTTCTGTTAACAAACGCATTAATATTTACTTTTGATATCAAATCCTAAAATGCCAACACTCAACATAAAATAATTATTTAAATATACAAATATGGCAGTCATTTTTGTTTGTAATCTTTATGTTTAGTACATATAGTAACTTTTTAATACTAAAGTATGTCTTTTGATATGACTGACAAAAAAATTTAATATATCAATAGATAAATCACAATATTTATTAATAGGTAAACTGTCCAGGGGTAAAGTCGTCATTTGGAACTCCCAACCAATAAAAAGAATAACATCTCAAAAATACCTGGGAGTTATATTAGATAAAGAAATTAAATTGGATTTTACGCATTCAAGAGCAAAGGGCTAAAGCAGTCAGTCAATATCAACAACTCTGCCGTATAGAAGGACCAAGATGGGGACTAATACAAAGATACAAAAGGATACTATACCAAACTGTTACAGAGAGGATGCCCCTTTATGGGGCTAGTGCTTTGGCTCTCTCTGTTTCTCCTAGATTGGAAACAAACTGGCCTCAAAACAGAGGATATTCCTCTTTTACACAACAGGCTCTTACAGAACGACTCCAAAAGCAGCTCTGCAAACTATTACAGGCATCATGCCATTACTTCTTAAAGACAACAAGGAACTATATACATCAACGTCACGTGTCTGAGGAAGGAAATAGAAATTGAAGGTCTATCCTATCAGCCAAAGGTTTATGAAGAAAAAATCAATACCTTATCCATCCATCATTCATTATTTAATATCATAAATCAAATATCAACAACAGAGCCAACAAAGAGGAAAACAACCTCATGTTCTTTACAGATGGTTCCGAAACCGAATTGGGAACAGGGTGATCTTATTGCGTATTCGAAAAGGGCATCAAAGTCTTGGAATGGAAGGGAAAATTAGAAAAATTCCAAACAGTGTTTCAGGCCGAATTGATGGGACTGAAAGAATCGAACATCAGAGCAAGTCAAGGGAACGACATAACTAACATTTGAACAGACAGCCTTTTGAGTGTAATGACAGTGCTTGATCCTTATACCCCTCAAAAAACTTGTCCGAGAAATTCAGTTCCTTCTCACACATAATCGAAATATTCTTGTTAGATAGATCAAAGCTTATGTTGGATATAGGGGTAATGAAGAAGCCGATACTCTCGCCAAAAACGCCACCACAGAAAGCATTGCAGTGAAAATTCTAAAGCCTCTACACGAGCTTAAACAACATTAACAAGAACTGTTTTTTAAAAAATGGCAAAATCTTTGGATAATGGAAGCACTGGACGATCTGTTCATAAAGTGCTCAAAACAGTTCACCTAAAACCAATCTTTTGGACACGCGAAAAAATTCTGTTTCTCACAGGACATGGTCCATTCCCTTCATTCCTTAACCTCTTCCATTTATCGGTTAGTGACTCTTGTGCCTTCGGAGAAGTCGGCGATCCCACCTTCTATGCGACATCTTGCCCATTGACTATCTCTTGGCGTATTAGGAAACCTTTCACTTCACTGTAAAGTCTGTCGTACCAAAGAGTTCTTGAGAATCAGAATTAAAGAAAAAGAATAATAAACATGATTAAATCCACAATAGACAATGAAAACATAATCCGACTGGAATAATTACTCAACTGCCTTTGTATAATAATTCTAGCTTATCCTGAATTCAATACACTGATCATGATAAGTCCTTCCTTTCTCATAATTCTTTAATAGTAATCTCCCTATTCCTTGTATTCCACAATTAACTCGCAATGGTTTCCTATCTTCACTACGTTGCTCAAAAACCTGTGCATTGATGTAAACTTTTTCATGTTGTTCGTCATCATCTTCGTGCATCATTTTTCTTTCATTCACACCGTGATAATCAAGACATTGTATATACAGTATACTCTCTATTATCCGCGCACAGATTATCCGGTTTGCGGATTGTCCGTGCTCATTCCGGACTCACAAAAAAATTTTAAGAGAAACATTTTGACGCTTATCATGCATGTAAAATTGATGCTGAAATTCGATCGAGAGATTCATTCCGTGAAACTAGTGAGCGGTTACGGCGGAGGCTAAAGAATAGATTTTTTTCTTCCTCCACGTGCTATCTCTACCTGTTCAACCACAAATTTTCCGAGAAATGAATAATGCACATCCTACTAGCTCATTCTCGTACGAACACGCTTCTCCCCGACACGTCTTTCTTTAACTTCTTCGTCTTCTTTCACTTTCGCACGTGTTCCTTTAGTTTCTGCGTCTTGTTTATCGTTAGTTAGCAGCGTGTAATTTTTTTACTGGTAAAAATGAGTGGTGTGAAACGAGAACGAAAAGTTTTAAATGTTAAACAAAAATTAGAAATCTTTCAAAAACTTGATGATGGAGAATCAGCTAGTACTGATGCAGAAGATGTGATAAATGAAGGAAATATAATTTCTCATTCTGCTGCTCTACAATCTGTGGAAACTTTGTTAGATTATATGGGACAAAGAGGATTTGATTACGGTGACATTACTGCAGTTCGTAAAATATGTGTCGATATACGACAAGAGAAAAACAAAGAGCAGAAGCAAAGACGAATTACAGATTTTTAAAGCAGTAACGTGAAAATTAAAATTCCTAGTTTTATGTTATACAGCATACAAAAGTAAGTAATTTTTGTACTGATGTTGATTTTTTCTTTAATAAAAAGGAGTTTTTGGATTATCCGTGTTTTTCAATTGTTCGTGCGATCCTTCCCGGTGATTAACCCGGATAATCGGGAGTGCACTGTATTCCTTTATTTTGTTCTCAATTCTATGTGTAAACACCTTCCTTGTAATTTCTTCAATTGCCACTCTTTTATATGCTGCAATTTTTTATGAAACTCAATAAAGTCCACCTACATCTATACTAAACTGGATAGGAGCCACATAAGCTCTAGAGACGGCGGTGTGGTGTTAAAGTGGAGAAAGTTGATATTGCTTTTTAGCTAAAGTGAGTTTCATATTTGGAGAATTGATGCCTTAGAAGCAGATTTTAAATTGACATTATTTATTTTTAATTAATTTTCTTTAAAATGGCAAGGTTTTTCTAATAAAATTCAATTTTAAAATACTAAAGAATTAAATAAGCAAGCAAGAACATTTAAAATTAAATTGTGAAGTATATCTGAAATGTTCTGTTACGGTTACAGCAGATTTTTCCCAAAATAAAATGACTTTCAAATAAAGCAATAACGCCTTTTTCATGTACTTACTTTCTTTTGTAAATTGCGAAAAGGTAATTTTGAAAGTTATTATCATTATAAAAGAAATAATTAATTCTAAAAAATGATATTGACATGTCCAAGCATGTCTTTTGGAAATGATGTCGATAGTTTATATGTTTTCATTTATTTCAGTAATAAGATTACAAGACGAAACAATTTGCAAAATGATTCTAAATTTCAATTTTGGACAGATTAATTAAATTTTAGTGTTTTAGTTTTAATTAAGATGTTGAGCTCAAGATTTCGACTCGATGAAATCTGTAATGATGTCTTT